>CAUYON010188232.1:0-12667 GCA_963573935.1 Arctocebus calabarensis
GTCTTGGGGTCTTGGTGTGTGCCACACCTTTTGGGGGCAAAACACGATTGTAAGAGGGTCTTTTCCTAACAAATTGCAACCAGTGTAACATGGTTTCTTGTACCCTCAATGAATCCCCAACAATAAAAAAAAAAAAAAAAATATGCACTAAATGTCACTAGTTACAACAGGCCACTTAGCAGAAATTTCTCATTAACAATTGCCAATGCCTATGCCTGGAATTTGTTCCGTGTTTTTTTCCCTTCTCTAGGACTGGTTTTATGAAGTACAGAAGTTAGCATATATACTTTTAAGATGTGTCATTCAGTAATAAATAACAAGTCATTACTTACACTACTATAAAATTAATTTTATAACCACACTATTTACAGTAACTGTAAAATGTTTTTTGTTGAAGCAGGAATCAGCTTATAGAATGTAGTTTATCACACCTGAGGGGAAAAACCTTGAAATATTTTATTTCTCTGGTTAAAAAAGATACCAATTCAGAAGAAAGGTATGAAAATAACCTTTAAACATGAATAGACATTTAATCTCACAATAAGAGAAATGAGAAACATAACTTAAAACATAAACATTGCATTTTCACCTACCAGACTAGTACAAAAAGAATAACAATACTCTGTGGTGAGGCTCTGGGGACACAGACAATCAAGTACTGCTGGGGGAAAGGAAGTCGGTGCAGGATATATGTTTACATTTTTACCCAATGATCCCACTTTTAGAATTTTCTTGAAGATAGACACACAAGATTATTCATTGTCATTGGAACATATTGAAAACAATCTAAATGGTCATCTATAAAAGAGTGATTGAATCAATTATGGTATATTCACAGAATAGGCTTTTTTTTATTAAAAAAGAAAATGAGGAAGATATTCATAACCTGACGTGGTATGAGTCCCAAGATTTGTGGTATTCTCTGATTTGTATGAACTTACAGTTATGCGAAACTTGCCATTTCTTGAGAGTTGTGGACTGTGTTATGTAATAAAGCCTGTACTTTTAGTTCATTTTTCTAATAAATTTTCCACCAAAATTACTCTGAATCATTTTTCTCAAGCAGCAATTTCCAAGTCTCACAGAATGTCAGATTCAGCTATGGACCTTTAACAGATGCCTGAGTGACAAGTATAGGCAGGTGCTGCCCAGAAATCCCAAAAGCCCTAAAACCAATTCTAAGTATTATTCAGGTTTGAAAAATCTCTGCTGAGAATTTGTTTGAAAATTAGGGAGAGAATAAAATTATCGTTGCTCCACATTTTGATTTAAACCCTTGTGGTTCTTATGGCTAATATCTTGATCAGGGCTTAAGTATTTGGCCAATAGTGTCTCATGGTCTCTATGGTCCAGACTCAACGTCTGTGTCTGGTTTCTCTTCTGTGAAATGCATATAGTTTGATCTTTTCACATGGTTGTCAGAATCAATAAAGATGCACAATGTAAAATGCTCTTATAAACTAGTAAGTTATATTTCTGAACACAATTCTCATTATGTATTTAAAGTCTAGTTGTATCTCCACTTATAATTTTTAAAGCATAATTCTACATTTAGATGATAAGATTTTATACATTAACATCTGTTTATCTATGCACCCTAACATCTTCCCTGTGAATTCGAACAAAGCATAAACTTCAGTATGTGGGAATACCATGCCCTTTTTAATGTTAGTGTCAGCATCACACAATTTACAGAGGATTTGAATTAGAATTATACATAATATAATTCAAGGCACTTTGAAAATAACTCTCCTAAGGAAGAACAGGCGTTCCATATTTTCTTGAAAAGCATATGAATAATTATATTCCATATGATCTAATATAAACATTTACAACTGTTAAACATATAGCTTGCATAAAGTCTGGCAGAATCAAAATACAGCTTACAAACAGTTACTATGGAATTGCCTTATTTTCTGATACATATTGTGTGTTATTATTTCAGAAAACATACCAACTCAAATCATATTTACCTTAGATAAATACATCTTGCATATTTTTAATAAAGTGATTGAAGTCACAACAGTAATTTAAAAACTACATATGGTTGAGGAAAATGCCAAAGGGGGAAAATTAATTTTGATTTTGGTAATATATTTCCTGCACTAGGACAGAATCCTGAATTGCTGGTGGCATTCACACCTCTTCATTACGGCTGTTAATAATTCCTTATCTGTTCTGAAGTCTGGAAAAGCAGTGATGACAAATTTGTAAATAACTCCTAATACCATATTATTAAAATGATTCATTAGAAAGCAATACTCAGACCTCCATAATAAAGTGTGGAGTCCACATCAGTTCACAGAAGGCAGGTCTCAATCTTATTTTAAATAGCTTCAAAGTAAAATCATGACTACTGTATTTCTACAGCATATTTGGAGCTGGGAACATTCTGTTAATTTCAACATCATGAGATCAGATTTTGTATTCTGGCTCTTTGGAGGGGGCTTCCATGATTTTTTATGTCCACGTATAGTCCATCTTCTCCCGTCAAAACACACACATATACAGAAACAATATTTTTGGAATAATTCATTTCCTTATTAAAATTTTCACTTGTTTTTTTATTATAGGTCTTCAAAAAATTCTTATCACTAAATTAAATTGATTTTATGCCCTACCAATGGGCAGCTGGAAAAATTGTCTTATGGGTAATTCCAAAACATCATCTGTAACAGAAGAGCTCAAATTAAAATGATAATACAGAGATTAGCATGGCTCCTGCATAAGGATGATACATAGATTTGTCATGTTTTCTATGGAAAAAAAAATCTCTTGGGAACGTGTCCCTCTTCAGAAGAATGGATAAAGCAAATGTGATCTGTAAACACAACGGAACATTTTCAACCTTAAAAAGAAAGGAAACTTTGACACAGGCTACACGTGTCGAATGCTACCGTTAATGTGAGGTGCCTAGAGCATTCCCACTCATGGAGAGGAAAACCAGAATGGTGGTTGCCAGGGGACGAGAAGGGAGGGGAAAACGCTGTGTTCAACATTTGTAGAATTTCAGTTTCCCAACATGAAAAGTGTCCTGGAAGATACGGATGGTGGGGACGGTCACATAATACTTAGAATTTACCTAACATTCCTGGACTGTCCACTTAAAAAGGGTGGGACACAATTATAAGAGGGACTTTGTGTAACAAATGCAAACAGTGTAACCTAATTCTTTGCACCCTCGATGAACCTGAGACAATAAAAAAAATATATGAGTTATTGCAGACAGGATAAAAAGAATCTATTTCTACATATTATATTATAAAAATAGATCATTTCCCTATTATTTGTTTAAAAAATACAATGTAAAAATAAAATATTCTTTCTTCCACCAGAGTGAGAAACGAACAGATAAAAACAAATGTGGATAGTAAATTTTATGTTATGTATGTTTTACACAATTACAAAAACAAGTTTTTTAGTCATTTAGGGAAACATGAATTCCAGTGATATCCTTCAGATTTACTGAACCAGGGGTGGGGACATTGAATATGAGGTTTTTGAAGAATTCTCCAGATTCATCCAAGAAATCTGATGCAAAGTGTTCTAGAAACACTGCTTTGGAACGCAACTCTGACTTTCTCTCCTAACACTCAAATTCTTTTGCCACTTTTGTGAGAGGAGCCAAAAGTGTGAGGTGAGATCCTGTAGAAACCTAATCTTATCCCTGATTGGGATTTCAGAAACATATTAAGAATTTTTTAAGTGGCAAACTCATCGTGAATGTTTATCATGTGGACATGAGTACAGAGCAGAAGCTTTTCTGAGAAATACAAAAAATAATAATTAAAACATACCAATTTTCATATAAGTTGTCCTACTTCTTTCTAGTCAGATTCAGGGTCTTCTTTCAAGCAATAAAGAAAAGCTACCTTCTTTTTCCTTTACAGATGTTGCTTCATCTAACCTCACATTGTCTCAGTGAGCATTTACATTTTATTTTATTGACAAGGTAACTGAGGCTTAGAGATGTGCATACCTGGGTGAATGTCACAGACCTCATACGTCTACCTGACTCCAAAACCTTTAGTCTTTCCAGCGCTGCCTTGCCTCTCTGCATGACTTCATTCCACCCTTACACAGCACGGTGAAACAGACGTCATTATTGTCATTTCAAAAATAAGAAAAGAACTTCAGGGAGATTACTTTTTGAAGGTCACAGTAAGCCTTCCATGTTTTGATTCAATTTTCATCTATAAAATAGAACTATTTAACCTCTGAGAAATATATTGAAGAAACCAAATAAAATTGAATGTCGTAAAAATAATGCAAGCGAGAGTAAAATCTTGATTAATAGAAAGTGCCAGGCAGCTATGGTTAATTGAAGGTTAACGAGAGGCTTCTTTTTGTTTTAACCTTCAATGTTCAAAATCCTTTCAAAACAGATTGAGCCACATCCTGGTTTATGGAAGTTCAGTGTGGTGAACACAATTACATCTTTCTTTGAGTGTTTTTTTAGGTTAAACAGGAAATTAATTTGAATTTTTATAGAACATAGGAAAAAACTTAAATGTAGCTTTTTTGACCAAGTCTCTAAAAGAAGCTTGTATAGCCTCTTTCTTTAAAATAAAATATCAAAAAAAGTTCCACTTCTGTTTTTCTTGTGACTGATTCAAAGAGGTTGGACTGTAGGAGATAATTATATAATTGAACAGTGTTTTATGTCTTTCCTCCTCCAAATGGGATTCTAGGCTGAGGAATTATCATCATTTTCTGTTTATATAGAATATTCCCTGGTATTAAAGAAAAGATTATTTATTGCTTACATGGATTGTTCCGAGGTAATAAGGTCCCTAAACTCCTTCATTTATTAGGAAAACTATAAATGGTGCAGGTTTCTCATAGGATCCAGTGAAATTCCCACTCTGAACAGTTGGCCTCAATTTCCCTTTGCCCAGACCAACACCCACTAACCTCTCTTGATCCACTGTCTGTTACCTTGGCTATTTTCATTGACAGATCCTTACAGAATCAGAGAGATGAATGATTTGAAATGGGAATGAATTAAAGCATAATCAAAGGAACACGTTCCAGAAGTATCTATTACAAGTGCTTTGGGTATCTTTTTTGGCTGATCAATACCACAGCCTTTGTAGTTGAGCAAAATAATATTAGAAATAGATTTATGTTGTTGAAATTAGTGGTTAGTGATTTTTTAAATAAAGGCTTAAATGCTTTAGAGCCATTTACTCTGTTGCAAGACTATCATTTAAGAAACTAACCAGCCTTTTAAAGTTTCCCTAAAAAAAAAAAAAAAAGCAACCTAGATTTTCTTCTCACAGAGGCCTCATGGGATTGGAGCACTGTCAGCTACACCGGTCCGACTAAAAAGTCAACTGAGTCCTGCATTTGGGAAATGTATCAGTTGTACGTGTGTGGAGTGGATCTTCTATCCTAGACCGAGTCTCAGCACCCTAAAAAAGGAAAGCCAAGAATCGGTGGAGCTAAAGGACCATTTTGTGTACACTTGCTATAAATGTCTATATTTGCAGGAGAATTTTATTTGCAATTATTTAGAAAGATGGCATAGGAGTATACATCTATGGACTATTGATCTCTACCCAAAGGAGCCTAATATTTGTACATCCAAATTGTTTAGGACAGTTTTAAAGTAAAGTTTGCGTGAGCATTTCTAAGGACATTCAGGCAGCGGATAAAATCCATTCCATTCTACAGACCCAGAGCTGCTCTTTGAGCTCGCATCAGAGCATTCCTAGGAAAGGAATCACTTGCCTGGAATATTTCGATAATTAGAAACGACTTGCTGAGAAGAACGTGCTGCACGCATATTCTTGGATCTCTGATTTCTTTATAGAAGTCGATTTGTTATAAGAAAGGCAGAACTTACGTGAGAACACAGACGTGGTGAGGATAATCCAGGCTGAGCACTCCACCTGGGGTGTTGTCGGAATGCAGCCCAGCTGGGCAGGCAGCGGCCCCCCTGGGCAGGGAGCCACCACCTGAGAAGGCAGCGGCCCCCCTGAGAAGGCAGCGGCCCCCCTGGGAAGGCAGCGTCCACCTGAGAAGGCAGCGGCCCCCCGGGCAGGCAGCGGCCCCCCTGAGAAGGCAGCGGCCCCCCTGGGAAGGCAGCATCCACCTGACAGGGCTGCATCAGAGTTTCCTCCCGCGGTGAGAGCAGAAGAGCTTCTCCACTGTGACGAGGGCACTTTTGCTGCTACCTCTTTTTAGATAAAGTAATAGGGCTGCTCCCTTTTCCCTGTCCACATTGCATTCAGGCTCCCTGCTGCCCTTTCAAGATTTCTTCTGGTGGATGTGACTTAACATTTACCTGAATCTCTAATTATAAGATTATAAAACGGTGAATGAGATGCTAACTGATGTTGCAAAAAGATCCACAACCAAGGAACCAAATTTGCCCTGGTTTGGCAGATATAGATTTCTCGTTCCTAACATATTGTTTGGGAAACCAAGGACCCTCCATGTCTCCTAGCAAAGAGTTAGTGAATTTACGTAAAATTTAAAACGTATTTACAGGAGAAAATCCAGCTCCTTCTTTGCGAGTGAAGTCTATGTTATTAAGAGGGCTGAACATCACCTAATTATTGCCACATTTGTAAAGTTGGCTTTCTGATATGTTATCCTCCAAAGCTTTTTTCTGGTTCCAGATATGGTCTACCAAACCTCTCTCTTCTCTAACACTTGGGAAGGTGAAGACAGAGAAAAGAGTTGCCCAGTCTAGTGTGGCTTCCTTTCCCAAATTCTTCTTCTTCATTTAAGTGACTCTGAGTCAGCACCTGTATTTTCTGCTTTCTTCTGTCTGGTCTTTTAACACACTTTGCCTATTTATCATTTTATTGATAGTCTACCATACTGCCCAAAATAAAAAGACAATATAATAAAATAGATTTAAGTAATTATAAACTCAATCTCTTTCCGAGTTCATAGCTTGGGCTACGTAGAGCACAGAGGCTACCTCCATATTTACCACTCACCACCTGAGCATTCTTGCTTCTGGTAAAACCTTAAATAAGAAGAGGACCCAGAACTTGTGGGGAAGGTTCTGAAGAGGCTATAGAAACAGTGGGAACAAGGTTCTAAAAGGTTTTATGCACCTCTCAGAGTCCTGGCATTCACTTCAAGGTTACTTTGCTTTAAAGATGTCAAAAGATGTGGGATATCACTCCTTCCCTACCTTCAAGAAAAAGCATGTTATCTACAAATGATACCTGCTCTTGAGCCCATCAGAAATGGGAGAGCTGAGGTCACAAGTTACCTTGGTACACTGGGGCTGCTACGACAGAATTCCATTCACTGCAAGGCTTAAACAGCGAACTTTCACTTCTCCTGGTTCTGAAGGCTGGGAAGTCCAAGTCCAAGGTGCTGGTCTATGAGGTTTGTCCAGCAAGTATCCTGACACGTAATATAGAAAACAGAAACATATATGGCTGGCTACTTTCCGGACTGCCCTTGTAAATAGTCTGCGGCAAGAAAACCCTTTCTGGTTGGTGGACGGCCCTGGAGCCGTCTCCTCACATTGTGGAGAGTGGGGAGAGCAGACCATCTTGGCTGTTATGTTACAGTCGCCCAAGTGGACTAAGACAGTGACACAGGGCAGGAAACTGTCTTGACCCTGGCATCATTCACGCATGACAAAAGGAGACGACCGAAAGCAGTTTGGCTGCCACAGAAAAGTAGAGAAAAAATGTAGATAAACCTCCACCCCTGAGGCCCAGATACACGAATCCTACCTAAAACTGACCTGAAAAACAAAAACAAAAAAGAAAAAAAGAAAAAGCCATTTCCTATTACAAATGCACCACTGGTCCAGAGCCAGGAGAGAAGCTCCCTGCGTGGCACAGCAATGCAGGTGCCACCAAAGCTCGCGTGTGAAACTGCAGCCCTGAGAGGTGTCCCAGCCCTGGAAGAGGTGCAGCCGGCACTGCAGGAGGGCAGCGGCCTCAAGGAGAAGCCCACGCCCAGCGCCGCAGTGTTAATCCCCTTCCCCTGCTAACAACTTGACTGAAGGAGATACAAGTTCTTTGCCCGATGTAAAAGATACTTACTCAGACTCTAAAATTCTTTTCACACAATGGAATCATTCAGCAAAATTCTACAAAGCACATAAATGAAACAAGAATTTTTTTTAAACCCCGCTAATGGTCGATAATTAAAATAATAAACAGAACCAGATAAAGAAATGATCCAGATTTTGAAACAATCAGATAGGATTTTAAAATAGTCATTTTCAATATGTTAAAACATTTAGTACAGCATGGTACTGGCACAAAAACAGACAGGTAGATATTTGGAACAGAATAGAGAACCAAGAGATGAATCCAGCTACTTGTTACTTGATCTTTGACAAGCCAATTAAAAATATTCAGTGGGGAAAAGACTTCCTATGTAACAAATGGTGCTGGGTGAACTGGCTGGTGACCTGTAAGAGGCTGAAACTGAACCCACACTTCTCACCATTAACTAAGATAGACTCTCACTGGATTAAAGACTTAAACTTAAGACATGAAATTATAAAAATTCTAGAAGAAAGTGCAGGGAAAACTCTTGAAGGAATCAGCTTGGGTGAATATTTTACGAGGAGGACTCCCCCAGGCAATTGAAGCAGTATCAAAGATATGGGACCTGATCAAATTGAAAGGCTTCTGTACAGCCAAGCATATAGTAAGTTTAGCAAGCAGACAGCCCTCAAAATGGGAGAAAATATTTGCAGGTTATGCCTCCGACAAAGGTTTAATACCCAGAATCCACAGAGAACTCAAATGTATTAGCAAGAAAAGAACAAGTGATCCTATCTCAGCATGGGCAAAAGACTTGAAGAGAAACTTCTCTGAAGAAGACAGGCGCACGGCCTACAGACACATGAAAAATGCTCACCATCCTTAATGATCAGAGAAATGCAAATCAAATCTACTTTGAGATATCACCGGATTTCAGTAAGACTATCCCACATAACAAAATCCCAAAACCAGAGACGTTGGCATGGATGTGGAGAGAAGGGAACACTTCTACACTGCTGGTGGGAAGGCACACTAATATGTTCCTTTTGGAAGGATGTTTGGAGAGTACTTAGAGATCTAAAAATTGACCTGCCATTTGATCCTAGAATTCCTTTACTAGGTATATACCCAGAAGACCAAAAATCACATTATAACAAAGACATCTGTACCAGAATTTTCATTGCAGCCCAATTCATAATTGCTAAGTCATGGAAGAAACCTAAGTGCCCATCAATCCACGAATGGATTAATAAATTGTGGTACATGTATACCATGGAATATTATGCAGCCTTAAAGAAAGATGGAGACTTTACCTCTTTCATGTTTACATGGATGGAGCTAGAACATATTCTACTTAGCAAAATATCTCAAGAATGGAAGAAAAAGTATCCAATGTACTCAGCCCTACTGTGAAGCTAATTTATAGCTGTCGTATGAAGGGTATAGCCCAACTGTAACACAAGAATATGAGGAAAGGGGTAAGGGTAGGGAGGGGAGAGGGGAGGTTGGGGTGGAGGGAGAGTAATTGGTGGGGCCACACCTATGGTGCATCTTAGAAGGGTACAGGCAAACCTTGCTAAATGCAGAATACAAATGTCTTCATATAATAATGGAGAAATTGCCAGGAAGCTATGTTAAAGTTTGATGAAAATAGTTAAGATAGTATATGAAACCAGCACATTGTACCCCTTGATCGCACTATTGTACATAGCTATGATTTAATGATAAAGATAATAATAAAAAAATATTTGGTAAAAAAAATAGATCACATTCAGGAATACATGGGAAATGGGAAACATCTTGGAGAAGATACTTTTTTAAAAAAGTCAAGTATACATACTAGTGAAAAAGAAAATGCTATCAAAGATGATTATTTTCTTCACTGAATTTATCAGGAGACCAGATGCTACTGAAAAAAAAAAAAAAGGTCAGTCTGTTAGAACTAGGGAAATGAAAATTATCCAAAATGAAACATAAGTAGGAAAAGGAGAAAAAATAAAAAGGGAACAAAGCATTCCAAAGGTGTGATACAGCATCAATTGGCCTAATATGCAAGTAATTGGGGTCCCAGTAGGAAAAGAGAGACCTGGTGGAGTAGAAGACATTTTTAAAGAGGGAAAGTGTGAGATTTTCAAACTCAAAGGAACAAAGCAAACTGAAGATCTCGTAAGCTCAGAGCAAGCATATGCCTGCATAGTAGATTAAAGTCAAATTACTCAAAACAGAAGAAAAATAAGGGTTTTTTCTGAAGGCAAAAGGAGGAAAGAGAAAAATGAACACAAAGAAACACAGATAGGAACATAGTGAACCAGAAGACAATATCTTTAACATAACAAATATTTGGAAATTAAATGACAAAATTTCAGATAGGTCAAACAAGAAGCACAGGAAAATTAGAAAATATTTCAAATGAATAAAAGTGGAAACCTAACTTATGAAAATGTTTAAACATATCTAAAGCAATGCTTAGAAGAAAAATTATATTAACTGTTATTAAATGCCAGAATTATAACATAACAAAGAACTTGAAGACACCTTAGTCAACAAATGGTGTTGGGAAAATTTGAAGCCATGTAAAAAATAATGATATTAAATCCCTATCTCTTACCATATGCTAAAATTAACTAAAATGGACTAATATTTAAATATAAGACCTGAAACCATAAAAATTCAATTCTAGAGGAAAACCTATGAAAAACTATTTTCAATTTTAGTCTACAGTGGCAAAGAATCTATGGCTAAAACCTCAAAAGCAAATACTACAAAAACAAAAAATAAATAAATGATACTTAAACTAAAAAGCTTCTGTGTAGCAAAGGAAATGATTGATAGAGTAAATAAATAGACAACCTACAGAATTGGAGAAAATCTTCACAAACTGTACACCCAACAACAAGGGTTCATATGTAGAATCTGCAAGGAACTGTAACAAATTAGCAAGAAAATCCCCCAGAAAAAGCCATTAAAAAGTGGGCAAAAGACACTTTTTCTCAGAAACATGTACAAATGGCCAAAAAACATGAAAAAATGCACAGCATCACTAATCATCAGAAAAAAATCAGATTAAAACCACAATGAGATGTGACATTACTCCTGTCAAAATGAACACTATTAAAAAGTCAAACAACATAGCTAGGTGTTGTGTTGGGTGCCTGGAGTCCCAGCTTCTCGGGAGGCTGAGGCAAGAAAATCACTTAGGCCCAAGAGTTGGAGGTTGCTGTGAGCTGTGATCCCACAGCACTCTACCAAGGGTGACAAAGTGAGAGTCTGTCTCAAAACAAACAAACAAAAAAATCAAAAAACAATAGATGTTATTGTGGATACAGTGAAAAGCGAATGCTTATACAGTGTTGATAGAAATGTAACTAAGTAAGACCTTTATGGAAAATAGTATGGAGATTCTGCAAAGAACTAAAAATAGATGCACCATTTGATCCACAATGCCATTATAAAGTACCTACCCAAAGGAAAAGAGGCCACGTAAAAAAGGCACCTGTGTGTGTGTGTCACAGCACAGCTCACAAATCCAGAGATAGAAAATCAATATACACACTCATCGATTGATGATGAATAGATAAAGAAAATGTGATGTGTGTATATACTGCACACACTCACACACACACCATGGAAAACCACTCAACTGTGAAAAGGAATGAAGTGACGTCTGTTGCAGCTTGCTCATACAGAGGGGTATCGGGGGCACTGGAGATTCAGAGTGGGGAGACAGCATTGGGGATGGGGGATGAAAATTACCCGTTAGGGACAATGTTCAGATTTGGTGATGGTCACACTGAAAGCCCCAGACTTCATCCCTACACAATTCATTCATGTAACAACAACAACAAAAAACTTGTGTTGCATAATTGAAGTAAAATGCTTAAAAAAGAAAATAATGGAGATTTTGATTCAGTCTCTGAAAACTAGGAAAAAGGGGGCAAATTAAACCAAATATAAACAGAAGGAAGGAAATACTAAAAATAAAGGGAAAAACAGAATTAAAAACGTAAAATAAAGCAATAATAAATTAAAGATATTTAGCCAGATTTAATCAACAGAGTGAAAAAAATGAGAGAGGAAAAAAATTAATATCAGGGGGGAAAAGGGAGAGTATCATTCTCCATATTCTCAGGAAACTAAAAGGATTGTATTGTGAAAAATCTCGTGCCAGTAAACTTCATAACCAAGATAAAGTAGAAAATTCCTTGAAAGATACAAATTATCAAAACTTTCTCAAGAAGAAATTAATAAATTGCATCGTTCTATATGTATTAAAAACATGAATTCAGAGGTAAACCCTTCCAACAAATAAACCACCAGCCTCCCCAAGCCTTCCATGGCAAATTCTATCAGATAAGGGAGCAATATTGCAAGGTCAATTAACATTCTCAAATATACAATAAGAGACAGCATTTTCATACTCATTTTATGGGGTCAATATTAGTCTGGTTTCAAAACTTGACAACTTCAAATCATTGAATTCTTTAAGGTGTGAATTAAATCTAATCTTGTTTTTTTTTTTTTTGTTTTGTTTTGTTTTTTTCAGAGTCCCGGGTTGAGCTTTATTACCTAATATAAGTCTAATCTCTGGAACACTAAAATTGACTGTTCCAAAGTTTAATTAAAAACACAATTTACAAATATTTAATATCTTCTGAAAAGCATTTCCAAGAATGAAAAAAATATGTACATAA
>CAUYON010188235.1:0-10094 GCA_963573935.1 Arctocebus calabarensis
TATTTTAACTCTTTTTTTTTTTTAGACAGAGCCTCGAGCTGTCACCCTGGGTAGAGTGCCGTGGCATCACAGCTCACAGCAACCTCCAATTCCTGGGCCCAAGCGAGTCTCTTGCCTCTGCCTCCCAAGTAGCTGGGACTACAGGCGCCCGCCACAACGCCTGGCCATTTTTCGGTTGCAGCCGTCATTGTTGTTTGGCGGGCCCTGGGGCTGGATTTGAACCCGCCAGCTCAGGTGTACGTGGCTGGCGCCTTAGCCCGTTGAGCCACAGGCACCAAGCCTATTTTAACTCTTATATTTAGGTCTGTGGTCCATTTGGAGTTACTTTTTGCACATGGAGTGAGGAGAAGTCCAGCTTCATTCTTTTGCATGTAGATATCCTGTTCTCCTATTTGCTAAAATTCCATTTCATATATCCTTGCTCTGAAATTCTCACACTAATGGAAAAAAAAAATCAGAAGTAATTGGGCGTAAGAAAAACCTCATGATTCCTCCATTCCTTGTGCATCAGTCAAATTGTTCACCCAGAACACTGTTTTGTTTCCATTCTTCTATTTACTATTGCTTTCACTTGTAATGCACTTGCTTTCCCATTTCTGTATGTTAAAATTATGCCTATTCTATGAAATATAATTTAAGTGCTGCTACATTCCATATTCAGTTATAAGTTATAGATTATTAATATTTCAGATCTGTTAACCTTGTACTATCTGGTGTGCAGTTATGGATACATGGGACATGTATTTATCTGTAAGGAAACTGAGGCATATTAATTTAGTCACTAGCTATATAATATAGTCTGTGGTCCTTTTTTTTTTTTTTTTTCCTGTGGTCCGTTTTGAGTTATATGGAGTGAGGAAGGGACATAATAATTTACTTACTAGCTGTTTAACTCAAATTCGCTTTTTTTTTTATTTTTTATTTTTATTAAATCATAATTGTGTACATTAGTGCAATCACAGGGCACAATATGCTGACATTATATACGATCTGAAATGTTTTCATTGAACTATTTAACATAGCCTTCATGGCTCAAATTCGCTTTTCTAAAATAGTACTCTCCATTCCACTACTGCCTTTCATTGCAGACCATGTCTTTCTGAGATCATCTTTACTTTCTCTGAATTCTCTTGTGCACAGAAGTGGGTCAGAATCTGAGCTTTAAACATACACTCTTCTATTGGAGCAGCTCCCTCCCTCCCTTTTTATTTAGACAGTCTCACTTACACCCTGAGCAGAGTGCCATGGTGTTGTAGCTCACAGCAACCTCTAACTCTTGGGTTCAAGTGATCGTCTTGCCTCAGCCTCCCCAGTACCTGGGACTACAGGCGTTTGTTGCCACGACACCTGCCTGGCTGGTTTTTATTTTTAGTAGAGATGGGATCTCGCTCCAACCACATGGAACTATATATGGATATGTATCTTCTATATTGTGCACTTTGAAACCTTTGCTGTAATTCTCTCATGTAAGAATGTGTGATTGTACTTAATATAGTGTCTTCTTTTTCACTAAGTCTCATATTGACAGTTCAGTTCTATATTGTCTGGAGTTTACTAGTGTCCTAAGTTCCTCTTTGGCTGTCCCCCAAATACCACTCAATTTGGATCAGTATTTATAAGATATAAGGTTATATAAGAATAAGAAGTTCATCTCTCTTTTTTCCCATTTGTGTACTATTCAATACTACTTTCTTTTCTTTTTTCTTTTTCTTTTTTTGAGACAGAGTTTCACTATGTTGCCCTGGGTAGAGTGCTGTAGCGTCACAGCAACCTCAAACTCTTGGGCTTAACCAATTCTCTTGCCTCCGCCTCCCAAGTAGCTGGGACTATAGGCGCCTGCCACAATGCCCGGCATTTTTTGTTGTTGTTGTTGTTGTGGTTGTAGTTGTCCTTGTTGTTTGGCAGGACCGAGCTAGTTTCGAACCCACCAGCCCTGTTATATGTGGCTGGTACCCTAGCCTCTGAG
Organism: Arctocebus calabarensis; assembly: GCA_963573935.1. Taxonomy (NCBI): domain Eukaryota; kingdom Metazoa; phylum Chordata; class Mammalia; order Primates; family Lorisidae; genus Arctocebus; species Arctocebus calabarensis. The sequence goes on from CAUYON010188235.1 coordinate 1,967, forward strand.
CTACAGGCGCTGAGCCAAATACTACTTTCTTTTCAAGGTTATTTTTTATGCTGTGTTCAGTAGTCGGGTTTAATATAATCAGTATTTGTGTAAGTTGGGTTGCAAGTGCAAAATAATGTTCTCTATCAGCTGTTAAATTCCTTTGTTCTTTTCCTTTGTGCCCTGTAACAGCTGATAGACAAGAGGCAGTAAGAGATTGTATATAACATAGTTGCAGAGATAAATGTATCTGCTGTGATAGAAAAGTTAACCTGTAATTAATGATATAATTTTCATAAGGTTGTAGTGGCTTAATTCAATTTGTAATAGACTTAACAAAGCTCAAGTGAAAGTACACTTGTGTCCTTGCTAGTATAAACCAATTTCTAGTTTTTTTTTTTTTTGAGACAAAGCCTCAAGCTATCACCCTGGATTGAGTGCTTGTGGCATCACAGCTCACAGCAACCTCCAATTCCTGGGCTCAAGCGAGTCTCTTACCTCTGCCTCCCAAGTAGCTGCGACTACAGGCACCCGCCACAATGCCTGGCCATTTTTTTGGTTGCAGCCATCATTGTTGTTTGGCGGGCCTGGGCTGGATTCGAACCCGCCAGCTCAGGTGTACGTGGCTGGTGGCTTAGCCCGTTGAGCCACAGGCGCTGAGCCACCAATTTCTAGTTTTAATAGTCTTCCTAGGATATAGCAAAACTTGACCAAGGGGTGGCGCCAGCCACATACTGAGGTTGGCAGGTTCGAACCTGGCCCTGGCCAAACTGCAACAATAACAACAAAACACTTGACCCACATATGTATATTAATCTATGGAGGCAATTTTGACTTATATTTAATTAATAGAACATTCTTTGGGTTATCTATCAGGATGTCTTTCCGGTTTGATTACTAATGACCAAACCAAATTTTGACTTCGTGTTCTTTTTTCCCTCTTCTTTTTTTTTTTTTTTGCAGTTTTTGGCTAGGGCTGGGTTTGAACCCACCACCTCCAGCATATGGGGCCAGCGCCCTACTCCTCTGAGCCGCAGACACCACCCTTTCCGCCCCCTTCTTTTAAGGAAAATTCTTTATGTCCTCTTATCATTTGTCCTTTCCTTTGTAAATCAGTGGCTAGAATAGTTTGCGGGTATTAATAAGTTATAAGTTTTCTAAGGGAAAGAAAGTATGCATACATGGGTATTTGCTGGAAATGTTGGACTGTTTTGATACAGATCAACAAATTTAGAAGGTGTATTAGTGTCACCAATGGATGTATTAAATTGATCTTCTAAATCTGCATATTTTGCACATGTTAGAGGTATAAAATTTTATACTGCAGTTATGGCCACTCAGTGTCCAGCTGTTAAAATGTGGGAATAGAGCAGACAGAGGTCAGAGACTGGACATTATATTTGTTTCTACTAATGTCAGGAATTGGTTTAGCTGGTTTGGTTGAAACCAAGGCAGAAAGACTGCTTCTTATTTAGTAGTGGTGTGTTGCAGATCATGTGTATCCTTTTTATTGCTCTTTACTTGTCAGAGGCTCTTCTCATTCTGTTATGTGTCTTCACCACTGCAGTCCCAATAGCTCACTAGCTGAGTTGGAAGATAGGATGAACATTTCTACACGAGTGCATCTTTATTTTTTAGGTGACTAATTGTTTTAGGGGGGATGCACTATGCTCACAAAAGGGCTTTCCCTTTCCTGTAGGGCTCCACTGTGATAGCAGTACTATTGTAATTTTGCCTGGGTCGTGGGATTATGGTAGCTGGAGATCTCAGGGACCAGGAGAAAGGATTTAGAAATATTTGAGGTAGGGAGAGAAGTAAAGTTTTTACTCCTTTCATTGAGAGTCTTGGATTCTCTTCATTTGCTTCTTCCCCGTCCCTTTGTCTGTTTATCCTGTGGGTTTTAGCTCTTTATTTTCTTATGCGCATAAAAATAATTAACTACTTGATTGCATAGATTACTCTTTGGCTTATATTTACTTTCCCTGTAACTACAGTGGCACATATCCCACTGATATATTCTCTGACATCACGATGACAATTTATCGTGTTAATTTATTAAGCTCTTCATGATGTTAAATTTTGACAGATACTTTAGTTAGTGTTGGATTTTAGGACTTTTGTTAGTTTTAGACTCAGATCTCAAAAGTTTGAAAACTTTTTATACTAATTTAATGCAGGTGTTAGCCTTGATCTTTTTCACAGAAAGGCATATTGACATTAACAAATGCTTCATAGTTACATGAATTTTTAGATAACAAATCTAAGGGCCACCATGCCTGGCGAGCAGTATTTTCATCTTTGAGTACTGTTAGAGGTACTGCAGTGTTCCTTCACTTTTCTCTCACTACCTCCAGTATTCCCAGCATGTAACATAAAGGATGCTGATATGTTTTACTTCGTAGAGTGCCACATAAGAGACACTTTATTATCGCTCCATGCTCTTAGTGGTGTGAGAAGGGTAGTTACAGAAATGACGTTAATGTTCAGTTAGGACAGTATTTCCTAATTCCTTTTGTGTATTGGCACACAGAGAATAACAGTATTTGGCACAGTGCAGTGATGTGCATCTGATTCTCAGATACTCAGGAGGTTGAAGCAGGACGATCACTTGAGCCCAGGAGTTCAAAACCAGCTTAGGCATTGTAATGAGACCCTCATGTCAAAATTTTTTCGGAAACAGAGAATACTGAATCCTTGTGTGTCACACTAGGGAAAACAGATTTCTCACCCTGCTGCTGTGATGACTGAGGATCGATATTTCTTTACCTTTCAAATTACCTGGAAGCTCTAGGCTGGGGTCTGATTCTATAGGACCTTCAGTGCTAGGTTTTAAGTTTATTCTTTAATAGGCTTTCGAACAGAGAGTTAACATGCCCACAATGGAATTTTAGGTTAATTTGGTAGCAGTGTATAAAATGGATTAGAGAAAGATCTCTAAAACCTGGGTAAGATCAGTTAGATTATTAGATTAGTTGAGGTGAAATGATGTGATTAACTTGGGTAGTAAAAATAGGAATGAGATTGAAAAGATAGATCAAAAATATATTACAGAGGTAAAATCAGTAGGACATGGCAGGTGGTGATGGGATGGAAAATGGAAAGTGAAACTTAGTGCTGATGAGCTAGGAGGTAGGAGGGTGGTGAAATAGTTAGAAATAAGTAATATAAGCTTAAAAACAGATTTGAAAATTTATTTCTGTTTAGGGCAGATTGATATGTGGTAAATGGACATATTTCAAAATGTAAAAGGATCCTCAGTCATTGTTACACTACAGAGAAGTTGGGAATTTGGATGAGAGTTGGGAGGGGTTGCATTGCCTCTGTGAATTACTTCAGCTATGGTGTGCCTGTTAGCCTTGTGAACTCAAAACATGCTCAGGTAGAGCTGCTTCTCAAGGATACATCCACAATAATCAAGCTCATGTGACTAGTGTGTTAAGACAAAGAAAGTTAGTGTATTCATTTACAGTGAGCAATAACTAGCACAAGGGTAGCAGTGCTTGTGTTGGCCTGACCAGCAAGTTCTCTTAGGAATCAAGTCATAAGCAGGAAATTGCTTCGTAAAATAACAGGAGGAGTTGAGTGGCTGTTCAAACAGTTGATGGCCATCATCTCCATAGTAGATGGATTTGTTTTTTGTTTTTTTTTTTAATTTTTATTTTTTGAGATAGCATCTCAGGCTGTTGCCCTGGGTAGAGTGCCGTGGCGTCATAGCTCATGGCAACCTCCAACCCTCCAATTCTTGGGCCCAAGCTATCCTCTTGCCTCAGTTTTTTCTATTTTTAGTAGCGATAGGGTCTCGCTTATTGCTCAGGCTGGTCTTGAACTCATGATCTCAAGCAATCTACCCACCTCATCCTCCCAAAGTGCTAGGATTACAGGCTAGTAGATGGATTTGTTAATGCATTGATTATGATTGACATTCCCCTAGACTGTAATTGGATCCTGCAGTGTCTATCCTTATATATCAAATAATAGAGAAGATAAAGTCTTCAGAGTTCAGAGAGGAGAGATATATGTTCCCGAAGTACTATGTTTACTTGTCTGAGGTTTCCAAATGCAATCTTGGATTTCTTGGAGAAAATTACTTTCAGGGGCTTAGGTGACTATATGGGAGACAGAGGGAGTGAGGTCAAAGAAAGCAGTAGGGTTATTCCCCGGTTTCTGACTGGGGCTACTAAGTACTTTTCCTAAAACTAAATTTAGTAGGGGAGGAGAATCAAGGGTAGAAAGTTGCAGTGATCCCATCAAGGTGTCACTGTTTTTAAAAAGCACTTGGCATGGTGTGTAAGAAAAAGGTCTTTCACATGTTGCATGATGACCAAGGTTTATGTGTTTATATTAAATCATTTAACTTCACAACCGTGTTAAGTAGTAACTATAATTAACTCTTAATTTACAGACGAAGAAACTGAGGTACAACTAGGTAAAGAGAAGCTTCGTGAGTTATAGCATGTAGATAATTGGTTAAAGTCATGCCAGTGAAAGAGTCATGCCAAATGAAGCCATGTTTTGTTACCTTAAAGTGGGAAGTGGGCTATGGCGATAACTTGAAATCCTCAATTCTAATGAAACATTTCTCCTTTCAACTTTAGTTATTAGATGTTAGAAAATGTAGTTTTAAAGGCAGGTACTTTTCTGATGAAAGGAAAATAATTATTTGCTCTGCTCTTAATTTAGATAATCCTGTAAAAAACAATTGGGAAATACTTGTCTTAATACTTACTTTTTAAAAACCCAACCCAATCCTTTGCACATAGTAAAAACATTTTTATTTCTTAACCATCTGAGATGGTTTTTTTGCCAATATGAGGTTATATGTGTTTTATTTAGCATCTTTGTAATAATTCTGTTATCATACTATTAGGAGGGTATACTTTTCCCCCCTTTTTGAGGGGAGGGGCAGAGACAGAGTCTCACTTTGTTGCCCTTAGGAAAGTGCTGTGGCGTCATAGCAACCTGAAACTCTTGGGCTCAAGCGATTCTCTTACCTTAGCCTCCCAAGTAGCTGAAATTACAGGTGCCCGCCAGAGCACCCAGCTACTTTTAGAGACGAGGGCTTGCTCTGGCTCTGGTCCCGAACCTTTGAGCTCAGGAAAACCAGGAGGGTAGAAACTCTAAACAGATTATGACCAGGAACTTTTTGGTTACTTGATATTTTAATTACTGTTGATATTGTAATCAATATCAATTGGCAACTTCCTTTATTCCATTACTTCTTCCCATTCTAAAAAGGTTCTTTTTTTTTTTGCGATTTTTGGCCGGGGCTGGGTTTGAATCCGCCACCTCTAGCATATGGGGCTGGTGCCCTACTCCTTTGAGCCACAGGTACCACCCTAAAAGGTTCTTTAGTACTGGTTTGCAATTGGGAACTTCATTTTCTGGGAATCTTTATTTTGCACCTGCTTTTATATATGGTACTTTAATTGGTTATGGAATTCTAGCTGACAGTTGCCAATTCTAGTTGCCAATTTTCTAGGCAGTTGGAAGATGCTTGATTGTTTTCTGATGCAAAATCAACTGTCAGTCATATTGTTTCTTTATAGGTAATGTGCCATTTCTCTGGTTGCTTTTAAGAGCTTTCTTGTCTTTGGCTTTCTTGAGTTTTGCCATGATGGTCTAGATATTAATTTATTTTTATTTTATCTTGCTTGAGATTTAGTATGCTTTTCAAATCTGAAGATTATCATCTTTATACTATTTCTGGGAGATTTTCAGATATTATATCTGAATAAGATCTCATCTTCATTCTTTTTCTCCTGCAATATTGGATATGTCTTAGACCTTCTCTTTTCTATTTACATCTTACAACTTCACATTAAAAAATCTTATTAGTTTATTCTGTATTCTTAGTTTCTTCAAAAGCACCTTTTGTTTTACTATTTTTTTTTTCCTCTTATGTCTCTAATTTTAAAGTTGTTTTTGTTTATTCTAAAAGTTCTTCTACTTCCCCTACCTGTGAGCTTCCTTTTCTTAGTTCATTGTATTCTGTTCTTTGCTCCTGGCTTCTCTTTCCTTTTCAATCTTTTTGATCATTTGTTAGGAAAAACTTAGAACTTATACAAAGCAAAGAGAGTGCTGTAATAATACTTTGTATACTATGTATCCTTTATCCAGCTTTAGCATTTGTGAATTCTGTTTTGTTGTTATCCCTGTTCTATTCATGATCATTTTTAAACCATTCTGTGGCATTATCTGTTTAATCTGCAAATATTTAAATATATGTCTTTGAAAGATTCTTTATCATTTTGTTATTTTATCTTTTTTTTTTTTTTTTTAGACAGAGCCTCAAGCTGTTGCCCTGGATGGAGTGCTGTGACATCACAGTTCACAGCAACCTCCAATTCCTGGGCTCAAGGGAGTCTCTTGCCTCCGCCTCCCAAGTAACTGGGACTACAGGCGCCCGCCACAGCGCCTGACCATTTTTTGGTTACAACCGTCATTGTTGTTTGGTGGGCCCGGCTGGATTCGAACCTACCAGCTCAGGTGTATGTGGCTGGCGCCTTAGCCCGTTGAGCCACAGGCACCGAGCCTCTTTTTTTTTTTTTTTTTTTCTTTGAGATAGAGTCTCAAGCTGTCGCCCTGGGCAGAGTGCTGTGGCATCACAGTTTAAGCAACCTTAAACTCTTGGGCTTAAGCAATTCTCTTGCCTCAGCCACCCTAGTGGCTGGGACTACAAGCACCTGCCACAATGCCCGACTATTTTTTGTTGTTGTTGTCTTTGTTGTTTTAGCTGGCCCCAGCTGAGTTCAAACCTCCAGCCTTGGTGTATGTGGCCAGCGCCCTTAACCCGCTGAACTATAGGCGCCGCCTAATTTTTCTATTTTTAGTAGAGACAGGGTCTCATTCTTTCTCAGCCTAGTCTCAAACTCCTGAACTAAAGGAACCCACCCACGTCACCCTCTCACAGTGATAGGATTACAGGAATAAGCCACCGTACCCACCCAAAACTAACTACTTTTTGCTTTAGCTTTGTTTCATCTTTCTGACTAGCACTTGGCTATATCTCCCCTCCTTCCTTTGGAGCTCTGCTGTATTTTATCTTTTTTTTTTTTTTTTTTTTTTTTGAGATAGAGCCTCGAGCTGTCACCCTGGAGAGAGTGCTGTGACATGATAGCTCACAGCAACTTCCAATTCCTGGGCTCAAGCGAGTCTCCTGCCTCTGCCTCCCAAGCAGCTGGGACTATAGGCGCCCCCCACAACGCCCAGCCATTTTTTGGTTGCAGCCATCATCGTTGCTTGGCAGGCCTGGGCTGGATTCGAACCCACCAGTTCAGGTGTATGTGCCAGGCTGCCGAGCCTGCTGTATTTTATCTTAAAATTGAAGAAGAAAATTGAAAATAATCTAAATTTAGCATTTAGATCATTTTTTAGTAAAGAGATATTCTGCTTAAGCTATCTCACTGTGTTGCCAGAACAAAAAGTCATATTTCTGTGAATCTGTTTTAAGGTTGTGAATCACAAATTTCTTAGGTGTTCCTAAGAAAGAGATTGAGGTGTGTGTGTGTGTGTGTGTTTTAATTTGATACACTACACTTCAGTACTCTAAAAGGAACATTTAAAATGAGGTACCATTTTATGTGGTCAGGTAAATAGTACACTAAATTCAAATTCAGACTTGCATTTCAATTAAAAGTCTTCTGTTTATTTGTGCTGAAATAAAACAGGAACATTAACTTGTATTTCTGTCATTGGTCAGAAAGGTTGGTAATATTTTATCTGATTTAATATAATAGAACAATATTAATGAATGTAGTTGTATTGCCAGACAGGATCTTTACATGAAGTTTCATGAGATACATTTAGAAAACGAACTAATATTCACATATAAAGAGTTCCTGCAAATCACTAAGAAAAAAATACATTAGGAAAATGGCAAAGGATATAAACACACTGTTGGTAAAAAAGGACATACAGGTGTTCACCTTCATTTATAATAAACTTGCAAATAAAGTATAACAGGATAGTAAGATTTTCACCTATTCGATACTAAAATATTTATTTATTTATTTTTTGAGACAGAACCTCAAGCTGTCACCCTGGGTAGAGTGCTGTGGCATCACAGCTCACAGCAACCTCCAATTCCTGGGCTCAAGCAAGTCTCCTGCCTCTGCCTCCTAAGTAGCTGGGACCACAGGCGCCCACTACA
>CAUYON010188236.1:0-38486 GCA_963573935.1 Arctocebus calabarensis
TAAAAAATAAAGACCACATAATTCTCTCAATTGATGCAGAAAAAGCCTTCGACAATATCCAACATCCCTTCATGATCAGAACACTAAAGAAAATGGGAATAGAGGGACATTTCTTAAATTGATAGAGGCCATCTACAGCAAACCCACAGCCAACATTGTATTCAAGCACTCTTGACTGTAACAAGTTTCCTCCACTGGAAGGAAATATCAAAGGTACAAACACCAAGTTCCCCTTTCTAGCTGTGTTATTCACAAGGCACCATGTTGAAAGGACTCACTCTGCCTCTCCTCACACCTGCACTGCCAATTCCTCTACAGGCCAAATCCACAATCCAAAGCTGCACTTGTGACAGTGTGACCCCACTGAATTACTAATATATGGACCTGCTTTTGTGCTACAAGCTGGAGTTCCTGAGGCAGATTGTAAAGTGCCCTTCAATGGCCCAAATCATCACACCAAAGAAGTCTCAACAAGGGGAAATGATGCCTGAAATCACTTTCCTCTCAAGGACAGTGTGAGGAGAGAGGAAATCATGCGAGGACAGAGTGCTTAGAGATCCTAGCTAAGGCAAACCCACCAATATAAATGCCTTAACAAGAAATGCTTAACTGCCTGGCACCTTCTCCCAGCACCCACAAAAAGCAAGGGCTTAATTGTCTCATCCAATTCTCAAAGTCTCTGCTGGTCTCCAAATCCATTAGCATTCCTTATTTGCTCAAACATGAAGCAAAATTTGCCACCATGAAACATGATTTAATTAGTGCTTTCACAGGAGAAAGCGCTAATGAATGACTCTGCAGTTTATGTCCACAAATGTTAGGAAATCAGAATTTCATCAGCCCACGACCTTGTTAGGGGGTGTTTGTTGGTTTAAACGAGCAGTCATTCATAACCTCAATTTCGTTTTTCTTGTTGAACAAAATTAATATTTGCACAGTTCATTCCACACAAGATGAAAACTTTCCTAACAGTGGCAGAGAGAGACAAGAGAAGACAGAAGCTAAATTGCCTTTGTGCCTCTTCATTTCATTTCTCTGCCTATTCTTAAACAGAGAGGATTAAGTTACTACTTTAGAAAATAATCAAAACAAATCATTGTTAATATTAATCATTGTCACTTTCTTTTCCTCCTCTTTTTTATTTAGTTAGGTGCTGACATGTATAAGCTTTGAGTAAATTGAATGTCCACTTGTATTTTATTGCTCATTACAAATGCTCAAAGCACAGCAATAGTCACAGTTTATGTTAGAAACAGCAAAATCGGTGTGAATCCTGGAGTTGACAACAATGAACAGAAGCCCTTAAGCAGATGCATCCACTCCTTTGCCTGACCTGAGGTCCTTGGAAATTCTGTGTGCCATTTGGAAGGCAGGTGATGTGGATGACAGTATGCCCAGGTGGCCACTGCCTGAGAGTTCCCACCCCGGGGGAAGGGACCCCACTGTGTGGTGGGTTGCCTTATGATCTCTAAGTATACTGTCTTCCAGGTGATTTCCTCTGTCCTCACATTGTCTTTGAAAAGAAAGTGATTTCAGGCATCATTTCCCTTTGTTGAGACTTCTTTGGTGTGAGGACTTGGGCCATTGAAGGGCACTTTACAATCTGCCTCAGGAACTCCAGCTTGTAGCACAAAAGCAGGTCCATATATTAGCAATTCAGTGGGGTCACACTGTCACAAATGCAGGTTTGAATTGTGGACTTGGGCTGTAAAGGAATTGGCAGTCCAGGTGTGAGGAGAGGCAGACTGAGTCCTTTCAACATGGTGGCCTGTGACTCACACAAATGCAGTACTTGGCTTGACTCAGCTGCAAGGCATGTCCAGATCTACTTTATTTAAGAAGTGAATCCAGAAGCAGAGGATTCTGTGGCTGTGTACCAAAGGCATTGAGTATTTTCAAAGTCTGTCCTCAACTACAGAAGCCTCCGCATGGACTTGAGAGCTGATCTCAAGGCTTGAAACCAGAACAGGAGCCTGTCCCTGTCCCAGGGCTTCTAGGTGACATCTGCTAAGTCACTTCTTCTGGGGCCTGGTATCAGCATCCACAAATAGCTGTCAGTACCTACAATGTATCTTCTAAGCTTTGGGGCTTAAACAAACATTTGTGAGCTTCTACTGTTTAGTAGGTTCTAATGAGAGCAGGGCCCATGAGCTCTCTCAGCAGGACTGACCTGCAAGCTTCCTTCCATCCCATCCTCTCCACCTCACACCTTCCAGACAAGGAGGAAGGTGGTGCAGCTCCCAGCTGTCTGTTGTCAGTGCTTCTCCCATGCGTGTTCCTTCATCACCCTGCAGCAAGCAAGCATTTGCAGTGAGCTTGCTCAACTCCAGATATTCTCCTAGGCCCTGGGAGCAAGAGATCCCTGTGCTGCTCTCTTAGATGTCACAGCGTAGAAAGTCATGAACTAACTTTTATTATTTCATGAGATGCGATCATCTCTTATGACAGAGGGGTTAGACATGTGTCAGAGTTTGAACCACTGAGATGTGGCCAACTGATTTTGTCAGTGGAGAGGAAAAATGTGAGAGCCACCCAGGGGATGGATGGTGGAGAAGGCCAGGTGGCAGGGAGTGAGAAGCATCTCTGGAGAGAGGTTTGTAAATCAGCTGCACATTTCAAACATCTATTTTGACACAAGGATGATATTTTCACAATAATCCATCTACTGAATAAAATTGAGAAATCATAGGTTTCTATTCTGCCTAGAGCTAACCTTTTTACTCTAAAGAGAACATACTTTTTAAAAAATTCTGTGTTAAAAAAAAAGAAAAGAAAAAGAACCTCACTTATTCTGCCCATCAAGTTTCATTGTGCAGTCAGGGAAAGGTCAGGTTTTTTATGGTACATAAAGGCTCCCAAGGCCTTGACTTTTCAGCCAAGCTCAGCCCTCCCTGTGCTCCTCCAAGTACTTGCCTGCCCCTCTGTTTGCTGACTTTGTGCACTTATGTGATCATATTCCTCTGAGTAGTAGGAAGGCTCTGTCTTGCCCATTGATGACCACCCGCAAAACTGCTTCTCAATTCAAAAAAGTGCATGAAATAGCGGACCACAGGCCAAGAGTCTGGCAGGTCAGGACCCTTTTTCCATTGGTGGTATCAGCTTCCTAGTCTAAGACCTTGCTGTCCCCATCCATAGTCACTGTCCTTTGTAATCAAAGAAGTGACTGCTGACTGTGATGCTGACTAGCAGAGGGGTATGAGAGACTCTCTGGGTAGCTGGAGGTCTCTACACTCCTGGCTTTTTCTTTTCTCCACAGGACAGGCCCGGTGCCTGCTGTTACACCTGGGTAAACTCAGGGTGTGAAGCAAATTATTTAAGACGCAGAACTTTGCTTTCAAGAAGGAGATTACACTGCACACAGTCCTTCCCTCATCTCCCTGATTTCCATTCATCTTGGGACCTCTATGAGGCCATCTGCATTCAGTGCCCAGCACCACCCACAGAAGGGAGTTGGGCAGGGGTGTGTAGTGTCAGGAGAGGGTGGTTCATCTTTGCTTGGGAGGCTTTCTCCTGCCAACCCCACAGGAAACGTCACACCATACAGCCTGACATTTGCATCATACTACCAGGTACCTTAGGAATGTTTCAGGAAGCCCACTTTTTTTCTCATGCAGAAAACCTCTCTGACCAAGCCTTGGAGGATGTCCCAGGCCTGAGAGTCCTCTGAAGGACCCTGGTCATGACCAGCCCAATCCAAAGGGTTGGGAATGCCAGAGTTTACTTAGGATGCTCAAATTTTAAAATCACATAGGTCAGACGTTCCAAACCCAGCTGCCTAGACTCATCCAAAGAGCTTAAAAATAATATGTACCCAGGGCCAGGCCCCAACTGGACCTACTGAACAAGCAGTGACTCATCAGAGAAAATGCTGCCCTCTCTCCTGTGTGCTCAGGGTGTGTCTGTGAATCCTGCAGTCCCTAAGTCTGGAGCAAGCTATGAGCTGCCGACTGCAGTAAACCTTCCTCATCTTTGCAGTGTTCACATAAGTCCCCTCTGCCCTGGACAACTGGCATCACTGGAACTGTAGCTGGGTCTTTTCAAGGAATCTCTGTGCAGATTCTGACTATAGCCACTGGGTTAGTGTCCTAAGGATTCCACTCGGAATTTATGTGGCCAAACTAGTATGTGGACTCTGTTGGAAAGGAGGTTGAAATAATCCCTATTCTAGGTTGCTCTGAACCCTGAGCAGGAGGGACCCAAGTGTCCACTGAAGTGCTCCTCAAAGGCCACATGGGTTGACAACTGAGAAATTGTAACTGATTCCAGCATAGTCACCAGGAGATTGACAGGTTTTTAACTAGCAGAAAAACGTTACTCTAAAGTTGTAAACCAGCAAAGTGTGTCAAACGCACACTGCAAATGCAGGCTGAGCTCCTAAGAATGTCTACTCTGGGAAAGGCCCATTAATCCCCCCCATGATACTCAGGGACCAGCAGGTGACTCCTTCTCTGGTGCACTCGAAGCTCTCAGGTGAAGATGGTCCTCATTCTCTATAGAGTGGACTCTCCAGAATGTCTCTCCTTGGTCCCAGCCACTGTTCTTACCACCTATGGTACCCATCTCCACAGCAAGTGGTCAAGCATGAGGTCCATGTGGTAGCTATAGAGCAGAAGGAAATGAGCTGCCCACACAAACGGGTGCCCCTGGGAGCATGGGAGTGATAACCTGGTAGTGACCAGGTGCTACAAGACCCAGGCATAAAAGAATGGCTTTGTACACAATCCCCTAGGACCCTGGAAAATGCTTAGACTTGATCTTCAGGAAAAACAATAATAACAACATCATACATCTTCAGCCAATTATGCCACAGTCAACAAAATCTTTTCTCTTCAGTTACCTTGCTATGTTTGGAAGTGTGTTTGCCATGTGGCTCAGGAGGTTAAGTCATCTGTTCAAGGTCATACAGTTAGGAAGCAACACAGCCAGGTTCAAGGAAATCTAGGCTCTATCTCTGGAAGAAACTAACTGAAAGGAACCAGTCAGTTCAATTTATTGCTAAAGGTACTTTGAAGACTTTTTTGTTAAGTAAATGCATCCCCGAATTTCTCATCACCTCATGAAATACTTGAGGTCTGTCTGGGTATTACTATCCTCTTCAGCAAGTTCCTGGGACACCCTCAGACCTTTATGGCCATCATTTATTGAGGACCTACTATGTGCTGCCATTGTCCTAGCCTCTTTTCAATAGCTTCTCAAAAGACCACATGCAAGACAGCCCATCACTCCTGTCGAACACAGGTATTGGCTCTGCTTATATAAAGAAAATGAGGTTCAGATGTCTTCCTTGAAGGAAGCACCAACCTCAAGAGGGAGGAGAAGGCACCTGGGCAGACCACTTTGGGGAGATGGCCCACTGACTGTTGTCAGTGAGCAGAAACCACAGAAGGATACACACATTCCTACTGATTCATGTTCTTGGCTCAAAAGTGCATTTCAATAATGCATAGAAAGAGGTCATCTCACATAATAACATAATTTCATTACAATCACCTTTTTCTGAATTTGTCTCCACCTTATAGCAGATAAATCTCCTTATAGCCAAGGGCCACAGATCCCTGAGCCTGTAAATGGCCTAAATAAACAATAATTAACAAAAATTCACCAAGTTGCTCAATATTTATTTAAATTTAGCAGACAAAAAGAAAAAGTAGTATACATAGGCTCAGGCTGGACAGAAGTCAATAATAGCATTAATGACCATACCTAATACTCCTTTAGCACATTCACTAGTCCAGGAACTAAAAGTCTTACAAAGTACTGTGAATACAATTTAATCTCATGTAATGCCCTTATTAACCCTGTGGGCAGGACTCAGGGATGGAAAGGACTAAGTAAATCACCTGTGTTCTCACGGATACCAAGAAGCAATGCTCTGAACAATTGTGCTCTTTTGTCAGGGAAGGAAAATTCAGTTTACCCAACTCTTCCTTAAGCTAGCCCTTCCTAATTCCCCCAGTCCTCAAGTACCAGGTCCAGAACTACACAAAGCACACTCTCCTTAAGATCACTATTACTTCCCACTTCCAGGCTGCCTGTTGGAGAAATATCTCCTGTAATGTGGAAGCACCTTTTGGTTCCAACAAATCATATAATGATATGGGAGGGAACAAAGGAGTCACAGGAGCATGTGGTAACTGAAGCCCTTTTTAAAAAACCCTCAAAACATGTCATGCCAAATGTTGGTTCAGGTGACGGAAACAAAACCCAGAGGAAGTATCAAGCACTCATCTTCTTTTTGTTTCCCAATTAAATATAATTTTCATCAGTTATTATAGTTCTTTTAGGTGAAGACTTCATCCCAGTTGGCTAAGCCATTTACAAGGCACGTTTAACCTAAAATATAATGCAGTAAAAGCATGCTTACAGCATTAAAGAGGAGATTTGTGAAGATGACTTCTCAGGAAAACTTTCAAGAAACATAAAATTACAGGTGACTCATACTTCTAGCCCTTATGACTAAAAAGGAGCACTTGAACAGTAGCAGGCGAGCAGGACACGGTCTAATACTCCTGCAATGCTCATGGTCTTCTCTGAATTTGGAGAAATTCTGCTCATGTTAGTTAACATAAGTTCTAAAGCTTGATACCTCTGTGATTGTCAGAAGCTCTACAGCAAACCTAAAACACAGAATTAATTTGTATTCCAGAGATGGTTGTTTTGGGATTGGGGGGGGGTTGGTCTTTCTATGAAAATAAAACCAACCACAAAATCTCTTCAGATTATTGAGGCTGTAAGGCCTCATTAGAAACCAAAGCAAGAGTTCTCCTACAAAATTCTAGCCCGAGATTGTTATAGCAAAGTGATAAATCACAACTAGTCTCATCCAGTGCCAAATAACAAGAAGGAAAGGCGCCATTTGCCCAGTCTTGTGAATCCACAAGGCCCATGTACCTCTGCCCATCCGGGTCCTTCAGCCTGCAGTGAACATCTTGCCCTGATGAGCCCCGGGCATCTTTCAAGACCTGACTCCTGGTGGCCCCTCCAGGAGATGGTACCTCCTTTCTCGTGAGTCCAGGCATGTTTGTTGACTTGGCTAGTGAGGTATGACATCTAACATAACAGAGTTTACAAGTACCTAGATCACAAATGCTCCCCAGTTCAGCTGATGCCATGTGAATCTTATTTAAGTCAAAAGCATTTCTAGATTCATCTATAGTGCTGCTTGTGTAGTACTATGGATCCCCACCCCCTTTCACACCAGGAAAATAGGGTAAACTAGGCTGTTTTAAATCTCCCAGGACTACCTACAGACCCTACTTTCCCTTCCTTCTTTGAACAGGATTAACTTTCACTAGAGTATCCCTGAAATAATGATTCAGGTATGACATAGGCAGGAATTGTTGGTGAAAGAAACTCCAGGCCAGATGCAGTGGCTCATGTGTGTAATCCTAGTACTCTGGGAGGCCAAGGTGGGAGGATTGCTTGAGCTCAGCAGTTCAGACCAGCCAGAGAAATTGTGAGACCCACTCTGTACCAAAAATACAAAAATTAGCCAGGCATTGTGGTGGGCACCTATAGTCCCAGCTACTGGACAGACTTAGGGAGGAGGATCTCTTGAGACCAGGAGTTTGGGGTTGATGTGAGCTATTATGATTCCATGGCACTCTACTGAGGGCAATTGAGTAAGACTTTGTCTGAAAAAAAAAAAAAAAGAAAGAAAAGAAAGAAACTCTAAGAGGCCTTTTCTGTGTAGGAGATACTCCCTGGAGTTTTTCATTCATTGTGTGGTTTTCATTGGCACATCCCAGTATTTAGACCTTTGTAATTGTGTTCGGTATAACTGCCTGGCACTCAGCATTCATTCTCAACTCTTTCTAGGGTCCTTTCCTGCACTGCAGAACCTGAGGCTAAGAATCACATCTCCCAGATACACTTTCAGCTGGAGGTCCTCAGGATATTAAAAATCACAGTTTTAAAGGTAGAAGAAGGCAGAGGAAGGACTGGAGCCCTTGGCTTTTCACCTGCTGACAACAAGCCTTAGGGTGGGGACTCTTCCTGTGATCATGCTCCAGTGCCCCTGTCTAGCTCCCAGGGTTTTAAGAGGCACTAAATGAGACAGCCATCCCATTCTGCTTCCAAGTGTCCATCCCAACTTGGTGGGTGCAGAGAGGCCATGATAGCAGGGGGATGCTGATCTAGGGATCTCAGCCTTAACAGTGTGTTCCTGAATCCTCCAGGCCCAGCGTGAGCTCTGGGTCTGGGAAGAGGCTGTATTCTGCTCTACTCTGGGCATTATTTTCCAAGTTCTACACTGGAGCCTGACTTTGTAGCCCTTCCAGCAATGGTATGGCCACCCAACTCTAAAATGCAGTCATTTACGCATCAAATGGTGGGTGCCGTGTTCTGTTCGCACCCTTGACTGGCTAAGGAAATGACAATAGCAATAAAAAAGTCCACATCTGTAACTTTTTATTGGCTGTTTCACAGATCAGTTTGTGCGGCACAAAGCTTAATTACATTGAACGCTGCATACTATTCAAATCAGCACACCTTTCCAAGTACCTTACATGGTTTGCCAAACACTGAAGTCCCAGGAACAACCTTGGAAAATGCCCACCAGATGATAATGATAAAATTGGCTTTGTTGAATATTGTATTAACTAGGGCAAAAATGGCAGCAATATATTTGCCACCATCAGAAATTCACTTACACATTCAGCAAAACACCTGGATAGGCACCATTCAGAGGGCACTAGACCTAAATACTTACAGGGGCACAGAGTAACTTAAAGCTAATCAAGTTATAAGGACTCTTTTTCTTTTCTTTTTTGATATGAGGGGAGGAGAAGGGCAAGGATAAGCCAGTAAATTTTAAGAAGATAACTTGAATTTTCAAAAATCTGATATACAAAAAGTCAAGTGCTATAAACATTAGCCTTAAAAGTTAGTTAGTGAAACAGAATATTATTCCAAAGCCTCAATGAAGCTTATGTGTCTTTGGAAGAATAACATAAAACTAAAATCACTTCCAATCCTTGGATCATTACAATAAGAAATAGTAGGTGCATCATGTATTTCTGTAGCATAATACTCCAATTCATTAAAGTAAAATACTGCCTAAAAGGAACAAGATATCACAGATAAAACTCTATTATTTAGAGTCCATATGTTGATAGGAGGGAGATTTTATTTTGTCTATCTATTCCCTGAGCTTATCATCACGCCAGACAAATATTTATTGAATGGGCCTTCAATAAATATTTGATGAGGGGAAGACAGTGGGAGTCAATAATGAAAGAAGAAGAAATAAATAAACTCATGTAGAACTTATATTCATTCAGACTCCAAGATATAATGAGCATTTCTTAAGAAGTGAACATCATTGAACAGAACAATTTAAAATACAAACATAATGAAAGTAATTTTGGAAGAGATATAGAAAATCAGGCCAATTCAGCAAAAATCATTGCAATGACTGCCTTACTGGATACTAAAGACAAGAAAAGTAAGAAATGACCTAGAAAGAGACAAAAAGAAATTTAAACCTACATCAGAATGAATCTGGGGCTACCAATGTGCTACTTGAAAAACTGAAGAATCCTACTTTGACAAGATAAGAAGTGGCATAAACAAATTCAAAGGAAATTTATATATACTAAAAAGAAGTCCAGGTGAAATTTTGAAATTTTGATTGCTCATAAATCAAATTTGTTTTCAAATATATTCATAAAGAGTCTAAATTACGTTGTGAACCTTAGCATTGAATAAAGGAAATATCCCTCAGAATGCTATCCTTAAGATAAAACAAAAGGAGTGAAGTACAACTGCTAGATTTCTTCAAAAAGTGCTTAAGAACCACACTGTCTGCCCCACCCTGCATCCTCTCCTCTCAGCCACATGGATCCTTGGAGGTTGTCTCCCACTGAGGACTTCCTACTGGGGGTTCTCTCCCTCTCCTGCCTCCTCTATGCCCTCCTCCTGGCTCTCCTCTGTGCACCCCTCCTCCTGGCTCTCCTCTATGCCCCCCTCAACTTAGTGGTCATTAATGAATCACTCTGAACCTTGCACACAGATTCTAGGAGCCCGAAGGGCAGCCTCCAAGGTCTCCTCTGCCCCAGGGTGAGTAGAATACCTGCTTCCTCAGGATAAATGCATGAAGAGACAAAATTCTACTGTAGGATGGAAGCGTGGACCATGGGATAAAGCAAAGTCTTAGCATTGGACAATAACTGGCCTGGTGGGGCATCTGGTGGGTCCCAGGCAAGTCAAAATAGGCTCTGAGCCCCTAGGAAAGCCTCCAATGAGGCTCTTTGCCAATTTTATGGTCATAACCATAACCAAAACCGCAATAGCCTCCAAAGTCTAAAAAAATAAAAAAACTACCCACATCCCTAGAAAGAGAAAATATGGAAAGGGTCTTAGGGAAATTGTTTTCATGCAATTTTATGCTCCGAGTACCCTAAACAGGTCTCATTACATGACATTTCTCAAGATTCAAGTTTCACCACCAGATACCAAGGCCAGGTAGGGCTAATCCTGTTTCTAGTGACAGGTTATTGTACTAAATGTGAGATTCATGGCATGCAAATGAGTCTTGATCCCCAGCTGTCCTTTCAACTTCGTGTGAATAGTTTTAATATGGAATTTTAAAAACTGCACTTTACATTTTAGATAAAAAACAAAAACAAAAACTTAGATGCCTACTTTTGCCTACTCCCCCTTGCCTAGAATAAGAAAAGGAAGACAAATTCCCTCGGTGATCAGACTCTGGATGCTGTTTGACCATCACCCCCGGAAGGTTTTTTCTCAGAAAAGATTAGCTTAAAGGAGAATTCAGAAGAAAAGCGGTGTGCCTTAGACAGACTCCAAAGTCAAATGCCTAGAGAGACATGAAAGAAAGTAAAAAGCTAAGATAAAGACATATGTATTTAAAGACCTGTTTGAAGACTTAATACAGAAGCATTAAATAGGAGCAATCCCTTAGGATTATGGGATTATTTCTGGCTTGGACCTTGAATGATATTAAATGAACCCAGGCTAATTTCTCTTTTTTAAAAATAAAATGGTAAGATCAAGCATAGAATATTTAATTTAGAAGGGGCTGCCATGGTTGTGCCCATCATTCATTTTTTTTTCCTAAAGCTCTCTTCCAAAAACAACTGAAAGGACTTACAGATAAAAACACACCAATATTCCATAAATAAAAAGCCTTCAAAATAGACACAGGGCAACTGATACATGCTCGAATGCTTGTCCCACACAAACAAGTTATTATTCTAACAGAATTGTGCAGTGGATGCTTTCACCTGTCCAAACAGCTAAAGCAAGTCTCTGCAAAGGAGAAATCAGAGGGAAACGTGAACAGACACTCATAAGATTAACCGTACGGAAATGGAGCTATTTGGTGGCCGACAAGTACAGCTTTCTGTCCTCTGGCATCAAAGTGAGAGTTCCTTTTTTTTTTTGTAAATGTGCATTGCCTCAGATTAAGTACTTTAACAACACCCAAAGACAAAGCTAGACTTTCACATTTTCTAACTTATCTGCGGAGGGTGTGTCTGTGTGCGTGCGTGGTGAGAGTTCCCATGCACGCCTACACACTCAGCTGGACTTGAACCTCGAGACTTGCAACTTGGACTAACTAGAAGTTCAAAAAAGAGAAAGACATCTTACAGCACAAGCCAGTTTGCGTGTTGAAAGTCGGCAGATAACAACGCCTCTGCAGGCAGTCCAATACTTCCAGAGAGTGTCACCACAGAGACGGGACCCGGTTGGTGGCTGGCTGGGTTATTTAAGTTGAGGGTGATATAATGGAAAGGACGGTGTGAGGGTCACACATCTTCTGAAAACACTTCTCCTGCTTAGGGCCCTGAATTTTTCCCTCCCTCTGCAGCTGTCTAACTATGAAAAGCCTGGGAGAGACATCAAAATGCAGTTATTTTTTACATGGAGCACATTCCATAAAACCCAAGGCTTTGCTTCTGGAGTTGACACTTCTTTTCCGTTAATCCTCTACCTCTCATCTTTCTCCCTTTTTCATCTCCCTAATCCATCTGGTTCAGCTGCCATCCCCACACTCACCTTCTGTGGCTCCAGGCCTTTTGTTCCACTCCCTCTGCTTGTACCTAAAAATGGCACCACGTCCACCCAGGGGGGCAGCCCCACATCCCACTCCCTGCCCCCCATCTCAGAATTACAGGCTGTGCCGACCCCAGCTCCAGCAGAAGGTTCACTAGTGCTAGTTTTGTCTGATATTGGAATTCAAGAATGTGTGTCTATTTATGAAAACATGGGGATGGCACAGCCACGTACAACACCAGACTCTGGGAAATTAAAGAGAGACTCAGACTCACAGCTACAGACCAAGCGTGCTACCCAGAGAACTGTGGCCAGATTTCTGACCGTATCATAGTTCCATCCAAAAATTTAAGTGGCTTCATTTATAACCCTGCATCTTCATAAAGATGTATCAGACTGCAGAATTTACCAATAGCTTTAGGGATTGCATTCCTTTTTTTTTAAGGACCACCAAATTAAGTAGACCGAAGTTAAAGAAATAATTACCACATGTGGTTGTTGTGGGACATTCAAAGTATAAAGCAACCACAGGAACGAAGATGCTGACACTCTGCAGAATGAGCCCCAGTTCTATTTTCAGCCATGACAGGCTGCACACATGTAGGGGACATGAGACTATCCCAATGTCACTACTGCTTAGCCACATGTGTGACATTCACATTACAAAATGTTGACATTTGTTTCAGGAGTAGATTGTGAAGATCCATTCAGAAAGGTTTCTAAAATGCTTTGAATTCACTAAAAGAAATATAGGTACAGGTTTTGTAACAAACCTCAGATGTAGTGGCAGGAGCCTCAGAGAAGGATAGCATTTCACCACTTTTCTTTTACATGGCAACTTTGGTGTAAAGTTAGGGGAGATATTTTAGTTTCTTCAAGGCGAGGGCACAAAATGAGAAAACAAAATATTAATGAGTTGATAAATACTAAAAGTATCTACCCTTCCACTGCCTCTTTCAATCCATGCTATTGACTTGGTTCAGAATAATCGACCAACTGTATCAACAAGTCAAATCACCAACACCTTCAGATGACCCTGGGTTCGTCCTTCCCCAAATTTTCAGGTGTGGATTTACTGAAAGCTGGTCTATGGACATCTTACCTGGACACCTGCCTGTGGGTACATGCGTTCCATCCCTTGGCTTAATATACACACACACACACATACATACACAGGCTTCCCTACACACACCTCCCTATAACACACACACATGCTTCCACACACACACAGCCCACTCATTCTTCCCTATCTTGATCTCTTCCAATCTCCTCACCTCCTGCAACCCTGGAAGACTAGTTCTCATGCTCCTAACAGTGGAACTCTTTTGTAAAAAATAAATTCCTCCTCTTCTCAACACATGGTTTCTGGTGCTTTTGCTTTCTGAAGATCATGAAGAAGACTATGAAATATAAGTGAGATCAGGAGACTCAAGTTCTCCCTCAGCTCTGATCCAGGTGCCCTGTGACCTCAAGTTATTGACACTGGACTCAGCATCCTCATCTGCTAATGGAGATGGTGACAAGCATCTCAAGCTTCCCTCCAGGGCATGTGGAAGGACTGAAGAGCATAACAACATGAAAGAATTTTGAAAAGTATAGAACACAATTTAAACACACTATGGGTGTCTGTGTTGCTGTAACAGAGCACCTGAAACTGGATAATTTATGCAAAAAGAGGAATCTATTGGCTCACAGTTCTGGAGGCTGGGAAGCTCAAGAGCATGGCAACAGTATCTGCCCGGCACGTGCTCAGTCTTCTTGCTGCCACATCCCACAATAGAAGGCAATAAGGCAAGAGGTGCAAAAGGTGGCCACACTCCCTTTTATAAAAAACCCTCTCCTGTAGTAAAGACATTAATTCATTCATGAAGGTAGCTTCCCTGACCTAAACACCTCCCATTAGGCCCCACCTCTCAACATTGTTGCAATGGAGATTCAGTTTCCCATACACGAACTTTGGGGGACACATTCAAACATAAAGCTCTGTATGATTTATTCAATTAAAGAAATCTCTCTTCCTATCTTGTTAAAGCAGATATCAGCCAGGGTAAGTGCTATACTTTATCCTAAAACATTCCTCAGTGTGACTGTGAAAGAGAGAATAATGGGCTAGAAGGAGCAAGAATCTCATCCACTGAAGAATTCTGAAGTCCTTGGCAAGATCCCAAAGTTAACTGCCCGATCAGCCTAGCTCACCCCTTCAGCCCAGAAAATGGCAATATTCTCTTGCCCCCTGCTAGGGAAAATCCATGGGCCAGACACAGTCCAGGGCCAGCCCCTACCTGCTCAGGCCCAAAGGTCTATATTTTTATAAGCTCTCTTTTAAGGAAAAGAAAACAAAATTGCAAGTCCAAAATTAAGTATAAGATCTTAGAAAGTGCTTGGACAAGTGAAATTCCTAAAGTCTAACTTTCATTAGCATCATGATTTATCCACCTCTAGACTCAGTTTTCAAAAAAATAAAAAGTTTACTAAGTATCTGGCCTGGGCCTTCTAATTGCAGGAAACTTCCTACAACCCTTAAGGTGGTTCTGTGGTCTACAGATGGCAAGTGCTTAAAACATGCAGCAATTCCTATCCAGTCCCCTCTGTGAATTTCTTTCTGCTTCCTGCTCTAACAGTGGAAGCTGAATTAGCCATTTCCTTTACCAAATACTCTAAAGCATCTCATCTGAGAGTCCCAAGCCAGAGCCTGAGCCGGGCAGATGCCAAAATATGGCAGACAGCTCCTTAATCTCTGGGAGTGCCCTGCACAACGCCAAGGAAGGAGTGCACACAAACCACCAGCATTCAAGCAGACAAGTCCTAGCCTTACAAGACACGCCAGTGCTGGCCGTGTGTGGAGGGGGGGAGGGTGCAGAGGAAATAATGTTCTTTTGTCTGCATAGGGGTTGCATTGAGTAGTCCCTTAAAGGACAAGTATGTCAGGAAGAGCCCTTCACACAGTCTGAACAGAGTTAGAAGTGTGTGCATAAGATGATTACAACTGGTCAAGAGAACCTGGAGCCCTTGATTAGGGCAAGCAGTGGGACAGGGTGGAAATGAGAGTGGACAGAGTGATTCAGAAGTGGCCTGTAAAGGACCTTTCAAAAGGAAGATTAGGAGGGCCAAGAAGTGATCAAAATATACCACATCCACCAGGGTCCAGAGAACACATTAGCATTAAAGCGAGGCAGGAGCCAGGACACACACGGCGATCAGTCAGCTAATCCACCAACCAGTGTTAGCTATATGCAACATCCAATGGCTTCACCTTGCTTTTCTCTGAGCACAGAAGAAAGGTATGACGTGGTCCCTACAGACCCTGTGAATTGTTTGGGAAGAGAAAATGAACACCCTCAAACAGCAAAAGAACCACAATTCATAAAGGAAAAGATCTCAGGAGGTGAGTCATACAGGAGAGGAACTTGAGTTTGACCTTGGAGGAAGAAAGACTTGAGGCCACGTGCTATAGCTGTAGCCAGAGTGATTCTGAACTGTGAGTCACCCCGGAATGGTCCTCGGGTCCGGCAGGCAGTGATGTGGGGTGCTCGGCCATGTTACCTAACCTCTCTGCTCGGACATGTTACCTTACCTCGGTTTTCGCAACAACAAAATGAACTCAATTAATCCTTTCTATTTAAAAATCACATTACTAGATGTTTATACAGCAAAGAATATCAACGATGTGCTGTACTTATACTTAAAGGACCTAAGGAAAAAAACTGAGACAAAAAGCAAAGAGTGCCCTGCTCAGGCAGACTGACTTGGGAAAGAGCATCCAGCAGCTTTAAGGGCTAGTGAGGTCTCCGCCAGTGAACGCTAAATGAATCCTTAAGGAAGTTAGTCTAAGAAATTGTTTACTTGTGGACTCTTAAATTCTTTGGGGCAGCCAGCCTCAAGCCATCTGGGTTTGACTGAGCACCTGAAATTGGACCTTAATGGAATAAACCATGCAATGTAAACACACAAGAAGAGAAGTATTTGTGACTGAGAGGAACGCCTTACGTTGTGAGCAGGGCTGGTTCCATGTGTGTTCTGCTCTGGACTGAATTTTCTTTCAAAGAATTCAATTTGCTTTCCAGAGCAGGTGAGGAGAAGGAATGTGAAGCAGAATGATCGAATTTCATCCAAAAAGTACAGAAGTAATGGAATCAGCCATTACATTAATCCTCATCTTCAGACAAACTTTTCTTAAAGTCAGCAGGTGGCAAGAGAGTGGGCCAAAGGTGACAAGTGATGAAATTTGTGCTTTCCATCCCTCAAAGCCTGTTACAAAATCCACTATCCTTGCCCCATTGAGGCAAGGGAAATGACTCTTTGTATTATGAATAATAAACCCCAGTAATTATTTCAACCAGTTGTCTGGGGTTACATTTTCCTTCATTTGCAGGAAGGGTCTTCAGCTGCCCTTAGGGTGGGTGGGAGGCTCAGGGCATCCATCAGGACACAGTTCTGGGCAGGAAGGCAGCCTGCAGAGAGAAAGATCTTAGGGCCAAGCAGCTGCCTTCTAGGGCTTATTTTGACTTTCCTCATCTGTAATTTGGCCATGCCCTAAGCTACCTCAAATGGCCTTCCCTTCCTGTGGGGAGGGGTTGGTTGTTGAAAAGACCAAAACCAAGGCAATGAGGATCACTGGTATTCTTGACATCCTTAATATTAGAGGATCCCTGATACTCCTTTCAGGTCTAACATTCTGATTCTAATGTATATTAGAGTACTTTGTAAACTGTTCATTGTGACATAAACACAAAGTATTGTTAATAAAATTGTTCATAAACCCCAGGGCCCCGAAGTGGAACCAGACACTCCCCCTTCCCATCCCTCCCCCCCTCAACTTTCACTTCATGCCCACTACTGAGGCCCAGGAGTTTCTGCTGGAGAGATCCTTGGAGGTCAAGGACCTGGAATAACAAAGAACAAAACTCACATTTTCAGCAGAGATGCTGGTTCCCCAGATTACATAAACAGAGCTTCTCAGGAAAGAGACCTAGCCCTCAGTGACCTCTCCTCTGCAAAGCCAAGACTGTAAAACCTTTCACCTCCAAAGCTGTTCATAGAAAACTGCCTCTGAATACAGACTTCCCTGGCTAAATCAGCTCACATACAAACAGCAGCTTTATGCCAAAGAAATTGACCTTTTCCTCAAAACTTATAACACATTTGACCAACTGCAATGAGTGTTTTACAACATCTGTGACAAATGACAGATTTTTTAAACATCCCTTAGATATTTGAAGAGCTCTTAAGAGGAAACCTATAGAATTTCTAAAATGATTAAGTTTCTTTTCTTAAAGTTCTATATATTTAGGTCATCATATCTGAAATGCCCAGTTTTGAATTAAAATTTTAGTTTATTATATCTTAAACAAGAAGCAGTATAATTAATCGAAATATGTGCCTAAAATATCAACAATTTTACCATTTAATGGTAGCTTGTCTATGCTAACAACAAAGAAACCCAGAAAGCAAGTGGTGATGAAATCACCAAAGACATTTTCCATAGCTTGTTGAAAATTGAATATTTTTCCTTGCAATAAAAATTGTCCAAAGACTGGAAGAAGTGGTAGTCAGTTGGTCTAAGTAGATGACAGAGAGTTTCCAAGTCCAGTGTTGTTTGTGCAACATGTGGTTGAGTGTTGTCTTACAAGAGGACTGACCTATCTCTATTGACCAATCCCAGCTGCTTATCACAAGCATCCCCATCATGTCATCCAATTGGTTACAGTAGACATCCTCTTTGAGCAACTGACTGGGTTTTATGAAGCTGTAGTGGATAATACTAGCATTGGACCACTAAACAAAGCCACCATTAGCTTTTTTGATGACTATTCGGTTTGGGGCTGTATATCAGCACTCCATGTTTACACAATCATTGTGTTCACCACTTGTGATTTTTAAAAATAATCCATTTTTGATCACACAGAATGATATGGTATAGAAATGGCTCACCTTTAGGTCATGACAGCAAAGAAAGTTAAGCTTCAAAATGATTTTTCTTCAGATGCCCATTTAATTCATTCGGAAACTATTCCTCCAGCCTCTTTACCTTGCCAGTTTGTTTCAAATGCTCCAATATTATTGGAATAGTAATATCAAATCTTGCTGCTTACTCACACACAGGTTGAGATGAATTCACTTCCGCTACAGCTTTCAGCGCATCATTATCCACTTTGGTCTCAGGTCACCCACAAGGCTCATTTTCAAGGTGAAAATCACCAACATGGAAATTCTCAAACCATAGATGTACTGTAAATTCATTAGCCACATCCTTCCCAAATACCCCATTGATTATTTCAAGCCCTCTGCACTGGATTGGTTCCACAACAGAACTCATATTCAAAAGTAACACAAATTTTTTACTTATCCAAGCTTTCACAAACATTGCCCTAAAAAAATCTGAAAGATAATCATAAGTCCAAACATGTGTCTGAAAGAATGGGGATGTACCTTCACAATAAAATAAAATAATATTTAGGATGGCGCCTATGGCTCAAAGGAGTAGGGCACTGGCCCCATATGCCAGAGGTGACAGGTTCAAATCTGGCCCCAGCCAAAAACTGCAAAAAAAAAAAGAAAATAAATAAATAAAGTAAAATAAGACTTATCACAGTGAAGTATCAGAGATATCAACTGTCAAACTTAGTACCTAAGGAAATCAGACATCTCGTACTTAATAATCTAATAGTACAGAAACACATATTGGCCCCCATAAACATCTTAGTGCGGACATCTGAGACCCTCTGAACATGCATTCTTCTCAAAGACCTGAGCACCAAAGCACCCCTATCAGCAAAGCACAATAAAAAGGTAGCCCCAGCACTCTGGAGACAGAGCTCAAGTGGGATGGTGACCTGTGCCATTTAAGTTAGTACTTGACTTTAACACTCACACAGAATGGTGCATGTGTTCTGACAGAATATGAATGTTTTAAATTCTTGAACACACCTTTGCATATAATCAAAGGTAGCAGCAGCAACTCCAGCCAGCCACATGGTGTTTTCCCTATGGCTTGTGACTGCATGAATCTTGTCACAAGTTCACCAGGTGAGCTCCTGGGAATGAGATCTGAGAGGGATGGTGTCCATGGTGCAGGACATGGAGCCCAGAGTAGGGAAGACAGCCACCATGACTGCCTGAGTGATGACTTTGCACAGATGGGGACCACCAAGCAGGCTTCCTAAGGAATGATGTCATCCTTTTGCTCTTGGAGAGAAACCAGGGGTCAGCCCACCCCTCTGTATTTTCCCCAGGATTCCCTCAATTCATGATCTTTAGGTCAGGAGCAGGATGCCCTGCCTGTGCCTTCAGGGATAAGGCCTGAACCTCCTAGCTTTGTCTTTCTCATTCTTTGTGTTTCTTGTAAAGACCCTCCCTATGAAACTCTGCCC
Organism: Arctocebus calabarensis; assembly: GCA_963573935.1. Taxonomy (NCBI): domain Eukaryota; kingdom Metazoa; phylum Chordata; class Mammalia; order Primates; family Lorisidae; genus Arctocebus; species Arctocebus calabarensis. Next base: position 19,389 of record CAUYON010188236.1, read on the forward strand.
TTCTGTGACTGTGTCTTCACCTCCCTAGGAGCCAGTTGAGCCAGTTGGTGAGATTTAGTCTGTCTCCCTCACTAAAGAAATGGGTTTTTCAGGTGCATAAAAGATTTTTAAAATTTCCCTTCCCCTATAGAATTTTTAAAAATCCATATTTACATCTTTAATTAAGGAAGCTCTATGTTAAAAGAAAAGACAAGCAAGTTCTTTGATTTGATTCCATGATAGAACTTTCCCAGACAAGCTGTTTGGAAGAGATACTTTTCTAGCACTAAAGAAGGCAGTTTATCAAGACCCCCAGGTCCACTGTGGTCAGGACTGACCTACACTGGAGGAGGCTTGGCTGACCACAATAAGGGCAGTCCACAGTGGGAAATGCATCCCATGTGGTCACTCAGTGGCCCCAGTGTGCTCCAGCCATTGGAGAAATCCTGATGGGTGATAGCAGAGAAGAGGCAGAGAGTACATCCCAGGTGGGGGAGGTTAGATAGTATGCCTGAGGTTACACTTTGTCCACTGGGAGGATCAGAAAGCTGCTGGATTTGTGGGGAGATACTGTGAGGAAATTTTAAAACAGGATGGAATTTATTCTTACAATGCAATCTTCCCCAGTGAATTTTCTTCCTGTCCTTTGGAGGTGTCCTGCTCCTAAATGGCACAGAGGAGATGACACAAGCACTCTTCCAAGGGGTTCTGTCACTGCCCCGAGCTTTGTCTGGGCCTCAGCATTTAGCTATGATTGTTCACTTTTCTCAGTAAATGCATGACCCTACAGTGTGAATATATAAGTGAAAAAACATCCAAAAGTCCTAAATTCTGAGGCCACACCCCTCAGAAAATTAGTGAATACCTTAGCTGACGCTGGCAAAAAAGACAGGAGGTAGGGGATGTGCCGACTCTCAGACCTGCTGAAACCAGGTAAGATGAATATGTTCTCAGGTCTTTTAAGAAAGTAGTGAAACATAAAATCTGAATTGCAAATCACTTAAAGATCAGCATTTTGTTACCCACAGGAAGAGACTGTTTATTTTTATCCTTCCATAGAAAAGGTGACACTGCAGTCACCAAACACTTGGGAAGGCATTTCTAGACTTCTGTGATAATTAACTTTACTTTGGCAGATATTGTCCTGAAGGTGACTAACGGGTAAAGCAAGTCAAACACAAATAATTGTATTATTGTATTTCTTTTGCTTTTTTTTGTAATGATGACAAAAATAGCTAATGTTGATGGGATACTAGATTTTAAGCCAAGCGTTTGGCCAAAGACTTTATGTGATTATGTCCTTTCATTTCTAGAAATAGTGAGTATTAAAGAAGATTTCTTTAGTGACTACATCAATCTACCAAATTGTCAGTTCTTTTAGAGAAGTCAGTATGCTTCATTTTTCCTGGCTCAGTGCTATAAACAAAGTAAACTTTCAAAAACTTACTGTCCAATCATTTTTGTAAAACCTGAAGCAGAATTTGATAGTTACAAGGTGAGTAATAAAGAACATCCACCTACTTTCTTTTAGATAATACCTTCAAACAATGTTTGTTGAAATTGTTTAATGCGGCTGGACAAACGCCAAGGAGACACCTGTGCCTTAACGTCTCCTTCACTTTACACTTAGGACTAAATGTGGAACCCCCATTTCCTAAGCCTAGGTCAATTTCATGTGAATTTCCTAGGCCTCAATTCCAGGAATGGACTGTGTCCATTCATTGATACATTCATTCACTTTGCCCTGGGCAAAGGGACTGTGTTCATTCGTTTCCTGGCCAAGGAACCCATACACCATACCCCAAGACTAAAAGCCTAAAGGGGGAGACCGGGAAAGACCGGGAGAGAAATGGAGAGAGCTTTTCTCTCCCGACTTGAGTTCTCTCTCTCTACCAGGAGCTTTAGTGTTTTCTGTATTCTTTTCTGTAAATAAATTCTGTCTTACCACTGGAAAAAAAAAAAAGAAAGAAAGAAAACCTGAAAATGCCATGAAGGCTATGTTAAACAGTTTGATGAAAACATTTCAGATTATATATGAAACCAGCACATTGTACCCCTTGATTGCACTAATGTACGCAGCTGTGATTTAATAAAAAAAAATAATAAATAAAATAAACTCTCCAACTTGAAAATACAAAATAAAAAAAGAAATTGTTTAATGCATTTTTTTCTTTTCTTTTTTTTTTTTTTTTTTTGGCCGGGGCTGGGTTTGAACCCATCACCTCTGGCATATAGGTCTGGCACCCTACTCCTTTGAGCCACAGGTGCCGCCCCCTGTTTAATGCATTTTTAAAGTGCATACTTAGTGTGTCATCCCCTTTTATTAGAGACAGAAGAGCACCCCAAAAGAAAAAATATTGCATGGCAAATCACTAAGAAAAACATTGTTCTCTCCCACAATTTTAATGTCTCAAATTGACTATGTTCATACAAATGTTATCAAAACTGCTAGAGTGTTTCATCCTAGGTTAAGTTGCTCGTTGCACAGAGATCCAATTGTTGAGACAACAAGTATTGTCAAGGAAAAAAGGAATATTTCTAATTAATAAGACATCTTGTCAGAACAACAGGAGAAGCTGACTCAAATCCATTTCCCAACTAACAAAGATCAAGGGTTTTTAAAGGAGGAGCCATGTGCCTTGGGGTAGGTCATGGTATATCTTACAAGAGGCTACATGCACTGGGGGAAGGCTGTGAGTATTGTGAGTCTTGGCATTAGGAATTCTGCCAGGGGCCTTCAGAATCTCAATTCCTTTGTCTTGCAGAAAAATCTATCATTTCTGAGAAATAAAAGGGCAACTAGTTAGTTAAGGAAGAGGACTTAAATAACATGTAGGGGTCATTGAAATTTGTTCATGGAACCAGTTACACAAATAAAAGACAGCATCTCAAATATTCAACACTAAAATTTTCCATCCTTTGTATTTAGTTGCTAGAGATTTATAGTGCCATAAAAAAGGACTTATCACATTTATAATTTATATATGCAAAAATCCTCTAAAACCATTTATTCAATCTGATAATTAAATATGGAAATCAGATTTATGGAAAAACTGGCTTAAATTAGGGAAAAGGCTGAAGTACACCATGCGCCAATAAAAAAGTATATACAAAAGTATATAAAATAAGAAATCCACAAATATCAGCAGTCCTATTGCAATCCCAAAATACACATGAGAGTTGTTATTGGTAATTTAGCACATATTTTCCCATGAATGGAATGTTATAAATAACAGTGAGTGTTACTGGTGTGATGACTTAGAAATATATTTGGCCAGAATCCTAGTCCTTGATCAGTCCCTTACCTGGCCAGCTGCAGGTTCTGCCCGTCTGGGGTAGAAGGGAGGAAAGACAGAGAAAACAGATGCACCGTGTTTGTTACTTACAGGTCCAGCCCTTGGGCCAGTTGATTTAGATTGGACCTTGAAGGGATGAGAACTCTACCTAATGAACCAGGCCACAGCCTGAACTGGAAAGTGACTTTCCTCTCAGCCTGCATACTGATCCTGGTCTTTGGTGCAGCAGGAAGGGTAGGTGGTGCTTATGTGAGCCTGCCTGGGCTACGGTAACAAAGTACCACAGCTTGCAGGCTTAAACTACACACATTTACTATCCTGTAGTTCTGGAGGCTGGAAGCCCAACTGAGGATGTCAGCAGGTTGGCTTCCCCTGAGGCCTCACATAGTCTTGCAGACAGCCTCCTCCTCTCTGTGCCCCCACTGGCCTTCCCTCTGTCTTGGTATCGCTGTTGTCTTCTGCATCCAAATTTCTTCTTTTTATAAAGAGCTCCAGTCACATCAGAATAGGGCCCACCCTAATGACCTCATTTTTAATGAATCACATATTTAAAGGCCCTATCTCCCAATAAGGTCACATTCTGAGGTGATGGCGGGGAGTTAGGATTATAGCATGTGCATTGGGTAGGGGAGTAAGAAACAATTCTGCCCAGAACGGGGCTGGCTCCTCTCCAGATTGAGGAGTAAAGGAAAGATTTGATTCTCCCTATTGATTTCTAAGACCTAGAGCAGAACTGCCCCACCTAGAATTTCCCAGGGTAGGGAGGGAGCACTTACCCCCCAGTTGGCAGGTAGCCCAGGCCATCCACTCACACCAGGTAAATGGAAGGAAAAACTATCTATCAAAGGGCCTAGAGCTGAGAAAGCACAAGCCTGTCCGTCAACTCTTTAACAAGGGTGATGCCAATGGGAACATGCCCCAAGGACCCACAGCTTCTACTCTCTGGTCTCTTCCTATGGCAACCCCAGCCAAGGGGATCCTTGGTCTTGTCATAGGACATTATGAGAGATGGGGTAGGGGTGAATACTGGAAGCCTGGAGCTCCCTCCAGAGCTTGGAGTCAATCACTGAGAGTTGGTTTCTTAGGCTACATAGCAGAAGCTTCTTTAACTCATGAAGTAGGTGAACTGTCTTATTAAAAGTTCTGGAGCCCCAAAACAGGTAATCACTAGCAATTAGAAAGGGGGACCAAGAAAAGGCAAAACAGTTCTTTCCTCCTTCCAGGCATTGCTTGGGGTGGGCCCTGGGCAAGCTTTGTAAAAGTGATGGACTTTGTTTCTAGCAGTCCTCTGGGTTCCTCTCTAAATCCCCTATCCTATTGTCACTCATTTCTGTTCAGATCCTCAATGCTTCCCTTCTGAAATGAGTACTTGCACTCTCTTGCTGGTTGAAATTCCTGCTGCCTATATGCCGAACCCTGTTGTGAGAGAGAAAGAGTCCAGTTCAATTAATCCACCTTGTGATATGCCTACAAATTACCCAGAAGTACCTCCATCTGAAAGGATGTGTGAAAATGCATGCAAAACTGTACAGGAGGAAATGAGGGCAGTTTGACAATGGGAATTTCACTGTGAGCTGTTTTCAGGTCAGGAACCCTGAAGTACCTTCATGTCCGGTATCCCCAGAACCACATAGGCCTGGCATGCAGTGAGTGCCTGCAGGTCAGACCTAAGCAGGGTTTGTAGGGTGCATTCCTGATGCTTCTCCCCCAGACAGTCGCTGTGCCTGGCAGCCTTCGCCTTTGTCACTGTCTGGAAGCACAGACTATCTCAAAGCTCCAAGCAGACCCCTCCCGTGATGGGGGGAGGAGGCAGAAGGACAGGCAGGAATGGAGGAAAGCATGGGCACAGTTGACTTCTACTCAAGCATCAAGGAGGTTTCTAGGAGCTTTACCGAACCCTCATGATAGCCTTGCAGGAGAGGAAGCTGAGGCACAGAGAGGTCCTATCACTTTTCCAACCCAGGCCACCTGGTCCCTGCCTCTTAGCCCCACACCTCTGTGTCTTCGGTTTACAACCAAGCTTGAAGGTTCTCAATCAGTTAAATAGGAATAAATACAATCATGTCTCTTTCCAATTCTGAAGATCAAGGTAAATGATAGTGATGAATTAATCAATAAATAATTATTGAAAAGTTAGATGACATCAGGCTCTGCACTGTGTGTGAAACAAATAACAAGTTGAATGCCTCTGTTCAAGAGATGTGAAAGCTGGGCTGTATAGACTAAGTATCCTCAGGGGCTCCCCCACCTCTACATTCAAACAGAGTCACAGTCTCTGCCACTACTGTTGTTAGCTCCTGCCAGTCAACAGGGCACCACATGCAATTAGAATAAGGCATCCTCTTGGGCGGCCACAGCTGTGATCAGGCTAGAGCAGACAGCCAGGTGGATCTCAAGCCTGTCGCCCCACAGCTGAGCAGTCACGTCCCTGCACCTACCCACCTACAGCCCTTCAAAGTCTCACCAAGTTCTTCCTGTGAAACTGCAGTCTTCCCTACCTGGCATTCCGCATGCTCTCCTCAATAGGCTCCCTTGACCCATGAATGCTGCCCCAGGAGTTTCTCGAGGGCCTTTGTCACCTGGATCCATGACTCAGCATCACAGCTCAGAGGTATGACTCTGACTGAGTTCACTGGCTCTCAAAGTCACACATCCCTGAGGCGCTGCTCCAACCTCAAGAGTCCTTGGGTCTTCTTCCTCCTTGCCTTCCTTCCTGCTCTCTCCTCCTCCCTCCCTTCCTTCCAAACAGTCACTGAGTAACCACTCTGCACACTGCATGCACTAAAGACATGTTGTGCCCCGTGCAGAAGCGAGCATGGCCCTTTGCTGGACTGTGGGTCAGATTTGGTCACTCCTAACAGCTTCTTGACTCTCAGACTCTTGCTCTGGCACTTGCGCCTGAATCCCACTCTCCGGCATGAGGCTCTGACTCACACTGCTGGGTGTGAGGCCAGGGGCCTGGTCACTAGGACAAACACCACCGGCTGAGCTCACCACTTTGTGTTCTGCCAATCCTCTTTTCATAAATACTATGAAAATCGACACTGATCCTGAGCTTGCTCAGAAACTACATCTGATGCCCAGACACGTCTGTAACCCCAGCGTCAGCTCAATCAGGGGCCTCCACTATACATGGAATGTTAAATAATGAGATAAGAAATAACTATTAAGTCTACATATCAGCAGAGAAGATGTCACAGGCAGTATAGAAAGGGGACAAATTTCGAGGCAGCGTGGTAGCTTTGGGGCCAAGATTACTGAGCTGTTCATTGCCTGGATGAATTCAAAAGGTAACAGGAATAAAAAGACCAGCCCACAGCCCCACAAACTGATTGTGAACAATAGAAATATAAACCCTTCTGCTGCTGCATTTCTGATTATAAAAGCAGGTTAGGTAAGAAAACATCTGAGAATGTGAGTCCATTAAAGGCAGAACTGTGATCCTAAAATGTCTTCATCTACTTTTTCTTACAAAAGGGTAGGAAACCAAAGTTGGATATATTGGCAGGATCACAAACCCTCTGTAGCTGGCCCTCAGCCCCCAGACCTTCAGAGCATGCCTGCCACACTGCATAGCACAGTGAGTGCCACACTGGGGACAAAGAGGGAGAGAAGTGGCCAGAAGGAACTAGCAGAGATCAGAAGAAAACTATATCCACAGGACCCGGAGCCAGCGGAGTCCCAGAGGCCCTGTGGGATGATGAACGGAGGTGGGGTGCAGTCACTGCTTTGTGGCACCCTATAAAAGACCTCCCTCTTCAGAGCAAACAGTGAGAGGACCTGAACCACCAACCCAGAGGCAGCTGAGTAGGAAGTGGTAAGACACTGTGCCATGGTATAGTCACTGAGGGAAGTAGTCACTGTACCATCACAGGGAAGTGGTTTAAGCTCTTGAAGCCTCAGTCTTCTTAGCCATAAAATGGGTATTCTCTTCATTATCATGAAGATTCATGTACTCATGAGAGTACTGTAGGCAAATATCAGTATGGTGCCTAGTCCACACACTATTATTTACACTCATATTGTTCCTGGTTGGAAGGTGATTTTTTTTTATTTTTTCCCCATTTGGTTCAATGTTCCAATAGTTCATCATTACCTTGTTTAAAAATGCATTATAATATTCAAATGTAGTCACCAAAAGAGCACAAAAGCATCCCTCTTAATTTAGCTGCTGCTTTATTCCAGACTTGTGGTCTTTACTGGGGAGATTCTCAGAGCTGAGGATTTGGACACCTTCCAGGAAAGAGACCCCACAGTTCTCAGTTTGTGGGATGTAATGCTGATGTGTTAGGAAAACCATCTCCATGCATGAGCTTGGGCAAGGCCTCCTCCCACTGCCGAGCTCTCACTGCGAAGCTGCTCATCCCATCTCCACTGCAGGGCCATTCCAGCCTGGCTCAGGAAGAATATTCCCAGGAGAACTTCTGGGAAAGATTTTCCTCTCTGACAAAACAATGACAGACACCCAAAGCACATGCCTATTGCCAGACTTCCCTCCTGCTTTTTAGCATTTTCCTCTGGGGGAATGAAATTTCAAGCTATGGCTAGGGTCATAAAGACAGAAATCCAGAGCCCCGATGTTAGGAACAAATGAACAAACCCTGGAAAAGTCTCATCTCTGGACTTCTCCTTAAGGGAAAAAAATCAACCACAGGTGTATGAGCCATTTTCCATTGGCAGTGCTCTTACTTGCAGCCTCAGGCATTCTCTCACCACATACACTTCAGATACACCTGATTCTTGAGACTCTAAGTTTGCTATTAAGAACATGGTGTGGCTTTGCTTCTTCCTGGCTGCATGACCTCAGAAGATCTACAGAATCACTCTGACCCTCAGTCTCTTCATCTGTTAAATGAGGATCATAATAGGACCCAGTCAGAAGAGTAGCAAGGATGAAAGTGCAAGTATGCAGTCATCACATAGCACTGGGGCTCCATGGCTAAGACAGCTGTAGTTTGTACACCATTTGCATTGGAAACATCCTCCCTGAAGTCTTTTTTATGCTGGCTGATCATTTATTGAACCCTTTCCCCATAGGTTATGCAAATGAATATTTTCTACCCCTAGTCAAACTACCAGGCCTATAGGAGAGATCCCAACCAGAGTGAAAACATAATGTGCCTTGATTTTTAAATGCAATACAAAATTTTTGTATACTAATATGTCTTTCACAGAAGTACAGCAGAAGATAATGCTGACCAGCACCCCCAACCCCAAACAGTGAAGTCCAGATATTCTGGGGGGGGCGGTGGGAGGATGTCCTGATGACCTAGGTTGTAGAGGATGCATGAGGTCAGCCCCTTTTGCCTGTTCTCAGATAACCACAGAAAGCCCACATTAGATGGACTAGTCACTAACTAAACCATAAACTGGGTGACTTTGATCTTTACTTTTGTATCATCCCATTAATATTCACTAAACTCTAACAAGTTGCCTTGGGTTACACAATCTTATTTTCCTCTAAAATACAACAAAAAGCATACTTTAAAAGAACTCAAAATACTTTGAAATCATCTTTAAACAAATCCATAAGATTTCTCTACCAAGTTAATAAGCACTTAATGTAAAGAATGCACTAAAGGAAACAATTAATACATTTTAACCTAAATAAACAATCCAGCATGGAAGTCAGGGCAAGTGCCTCAGAATTTCTACCTCACAGCCAAAGCCCAGTTCTCTCCTTCACACTTGGGAGGTTCTAGGAACAAGACTTTCAGATACAAAAAGAAAGAAATTCTCTTTTTCTTCCTCCTCCCTCATCTCCAGCTTCCTGAGGCTCTATCTCAAAGGCAAGAGATAACCAGCTAACTTAAGCACGGATAATATTTGAGTTTCCCAGTAGGAAAACCAAAATAACCTCTCAGAAGAACACTCACCCTGAGGGCCCTGGGTCACTGTCCTCAGTGGTCCTATCTGTCTATAGCTGGTGGACATCATGTCAAGTCTCACACAAGGGACATGAGATAGTCATAAAGTGTTACTGTTTTGCCTTACTTTCACTCACAGAAATCACTAGGCACATCCTCCAAGTTGAGCCTCCATGTCGGAGGCCACCCTAAGTCTGTGCACATCACCACGTATAGCCCTTGCAAAGGGTCAGAGTGGGTGGAGATGGTTATTGCCATTTTACAAATGAAAAACAAGTACTTACAGAGCATGAAGCACAGTCCAGTCCATTGCTGCCCCTGCAATGGCTCTGTTAAAGGTATCCAAGCATGGAGATGGGCTTGCTCTCCTCTTCCCAAGAATTCTTGCCATCATCCATGAGGCCAGTTTTGCACAACCTCAGGAAGAAGCAAACTCCAGACTCGATGTCTTCCTGAGATCCGCATCACATCATAAAGCATTTCAGCCACTGCATTGACTCCAAGGAGGCTGATGGTGTTTTCATCTGGCACAATAGGATACCTGCACTGTGAGTACCAAGGACCGGAGGAAGCATTCTGCACACAACACTCAGGGCCTGGGGAGCTCAAGGCCAGCTCCAGGATTCTACTTTAATCCAAAGACCGAAGCCCTAGCAGAGTCTGTCTTCTTGTCCCCCTGACTCCCACTTGGCATTGACTTCTGGAGCTCTTCCAAGCCAACGCTGGTGAATTATATTAATAGTGACAAGATTACAGACACATGATTTTGCTTCAAGTCCAAAAGGAAAGAAAGGATTCTCCACCATCTTCTTTCAGTGCATCATCAAGTTCATCACCAGCAGCACTATTCATCTGCAAAACTGGCAGAATCATTATATTGAATTTTATAGACCATTGTACATAACAAATACACTTTCTAAGAGGGAATGTTCACTAAGAATTTTAATGCCTTCATGTTTCCATGGTGTTTACCCACTTGATCTCAGGTAAACCACTGACATTTCTAAAAGAAACAGTGAAAAACCATTTACCCTCTAAGGTACTTAAGATCAGTTGAACTTAATTAGCTCTAGAAAACAGCTAATGTGTCCAATAACTGAGCTGAGAATGTGGAAGGGAGAGAATGGGGCCCCAACAAGGTACTGCATGGTCTGGATGCACTGGCTCAAAACGTATTAATATCTTTGGGACTTGAGGTAAGTCAAGAACCTCAGGGGCTCATCTTTCCACAAATTTATGGAATGCCTGCTGAACAAAGGAAAGTGAGCTTGGCTGATGACTTTCTAAGTCCCTTCTAAACCCAAAGCTCTGATTCTTTTCTACGAGTTAGCACAGTCTGGAGTCCACACCAATGTAAGCACAAATGCCACTTTAATCTACTGTTGTTCAGTTCTTTGATGCACACTGAGTTGTAAGCTCTCACCATGTGCCAAGAAAAGCAGGATTTTTTTTTTAAATAGACAAAGCTCTTGCTCTGTCGCCCAATATGGAGTTCAGTGTCATGATCACAGCTCACTGCAACCTCCAACTCTTAGGCTGAAGCCATCCTCCCACCTCAGCCTCCCAAGTAGCTGGAACTACAGGGGGGCACCACCATGCCTGGCTAATTTTTTTTTTTTTTTTATAGAGGCAGGTTCTCTCTGTGTTGCCCAGACTAGTCTCAAACTCACAGCCTCAAACAATAAATGCATGAGCCATCACACCCGGTGCAGGGAGTTGTTTGTTTTTTTGTTTGTTTTAAGGAAACCTAAGATAAAGACCTCAGTGTCTTTTATACTTCTGACAAAATAGCTATAAATTTGGGGCTTTCCTCAGCCATCTCAGTTTTAATAATTCACTAGAAAGACTCCAAAGAAGTCCTTATGATTATAGCAATTTAAAGAACACAACTCAGGACCAACCAAATAAAGAAACACACTGTTTGGGTCTGAAAAGGTCCCAGACATTTCCATAGGCAGCTTCCCTCTCCTGGCATGGCTATGTAGAATCGCCAACTGCAGGTGCTCACTGAAGCTTTGTGCATCCAGAGTTTTTGTTAGGGGTTCATGACTTAGGTGTGATTGATTGAATAACTGACTACAGGATTGAACTCAATCTTTAACTCTCTTTGTTTTCCAGAGGTGGAGAGGTCAGGGCTCAGAACCCTAACCCTCCAATCACAGGGTTGGTCCTTACAGTGCCAGGCCCCAAACAGCAATAAACGGGCCAGGGTCTCAGACACAGTCTGTGAGCCCTTGTGAATTACAAAGACACTCCTATCACTGAGGAGATACCAAGGGCTTACAAGCACCCTCCTGGGAAACTGAGGAAATGACCAGAGAAATCATTTCTTACACAAAAAATTAAACTGGAAGTTATCAATAGGGAGCTAAGGAAACCAAGAACTTGGCAGAAACTTTAAGAACCTGTTTAATCCAGAAAAAGTGTATTTAACTACACAAAAGAGAAGACTAAGTCACACATAAGAGAAGAAAATTAAAATTTTCTAGAATTACTATATTATAGATTTATGCAATCTATAAAAAATAATTGCAATTAAAGTCATGAGACTTTTAAGGACTACATGAAGAAAACAAAAGGAAGACCTTTAAAAAGCTGATGTAAGCCAAAAACAAAAAAAAACAAGGTAGAGATTTATAAGAAGATAGGAACTAAAAATAAACAGCACACTAAGCACGAATATTCATTTTCCTGAAAGGAACCCAAAATATGTGATAACAACTAGGTAATGTATTTCAAGTCATAGCTTTAAAGGGGCAGGAGAGGCCCAAGATCAGAGTGCAGGAAGCATGTTTTAGGGGTGCTCAGATGCTCCTTTTCCACAGGGAAACAATAAACCTGCTTTCAGAGCTCTGCTCCAAGTGAGAGTACAGGTAGTGAGAATGAGATGGAGTCAGTCAGGCTAGTGCCAATGAGGTGTGCTGTTCTTGTTGGTTTAGGTTCTATGTGACCGTCACCTCACGTCTTCCATCTTTGTTGTTTTGTACATTTAGCTTCAACTGAAACGTGAATCTTGAGCAGTTTAGGTCAATTGATTTAGGAGATTAACTTTTGATTTGGAAATGTTGTAATAGGTCATGGGTTATGCTGATTATTGTTTAAGGTAAGAACTAATCTTGGTTTTGCTTTGAACTTTTATATATGAAACTGTGGTTTGGGAAATGGAAGGAGAAATCAGTCCTGGAGAGGCTACTTTCACTCTTCTCCAGAATTGCAGGCCTTCTGATAATAAAGCTTGATGGACCTAATTCCCATCTCTGCATATTCAGACTCATTTTTTCCAATAACAGAAACCTTTAATTTCCAAATTTACTTTGGAAATTGGTATAGAAAATTATCTTTAAAAAATAGAGGATCCATAACTAACACTCCTACAGACCCAGCTACAGAGGCCTGGCTGTGGGATGGAATGTGGCAGGGCAGGGATCACAGCTCTGCCTGTTTAGGGCACTACAGAAAGAAGAAGATGAGAAGTCTTTGTTTTCTGGCTTAGCTGACTTTGTAGACAAATAATGACTACATTAATCGAGATGGAAAATATGATGGAAGGGAGCAAAGATGAAGATGCATCTTACAGTGGACATCCACATGGATGCAGGCAGGAAGCAATTAGGAAGGCAAATCTGGAGGTCGAGGGTCCACAGTGCTCATATGTTTTTAATTACTTAAATGGAAACTCTCTGAATTCAAAACAGGCCCTTTTGACTGCAAGAAAAGTTGCTATCCCAAGTTTAACTATTTGTATTTGTATTTATCCGTGTTTGTGTATGTGTGGGGAGAGGAAGCTAGGTAGATAGATAGATGATGGCTAGTTAGGTAGATAGGTAGATGGATGATGGACAGATAGGTAGGCAAGTAGATGATAGACAGGTAGATAGGCAGGTAGATACACGCATACATAGATACCTAGTATAGCAGTTAACATCCATATCATCAGTGGTTTTATCAGCCAACATAACATAATTTTTTTCTGGATTTCTGTCTGTAGTAAAACATTTGCATTTCTTCTAAATTTCTCAACTAGGAAAGAAAAATGACAACTAGAGGAAAATTAATCTTTATGGAACTCTAGTTCTGACATAGGCATTTAATCATGGGCTATCTATCTCATTTAACCTTCACAGTGACCTAAAAAATAGGCCCATAAAACTGTATTTTCCCAAGCAAGGAAAACCAAAGTTTGGAGGGTTCTGCCCCAAGTCCCACAACTGGTGAGTGTCACAGCCTGGGCTAGAACCCAGACCTTCCCTCCTGTCTGCAGACAGAATGCTTGGCTACACCACAAGTGCATCAGAGAACAGCACACCACATTATAAAACAATCTTAAACCAGAACATTTGCTGCAAGGAATTTGGGAAAACTTTTAAAAAATTATCTAAGCTAACTCATTCTTATTATTTTTGGTTTCAAAAAATAATGATCTATGCTTTCAGGAGCAGCATCAAAGGGTAAAAGCCAAAGAGATTGTGGGAGCATCCCAGCCTCAGCTAATCTCATTTAAGTGGAAAGAATATGCATCTCTAAGAGACGCGATAGGAGTTAGAGACGTTAAGGAAAGAAAAGTGAGTTGAGAAGTTAAGAACCTGCACCAATGGCAGATAGGGCATTCCTTGTTGTTGTTTTTTATTTCAGATTAATATGATAGTACAAGTGATTAGGTTATGTCATTTGCATTTGCTTGGTAAATTTCATGTTGCAGTTGAGCCCTTCACCCAGGGCATGTGCTGTATCCCCTTACATTGTGCCCAATCCACCCTTCTCTCCTCTGCCCTATCCATTCCCTCCCCACTTCTTGAATTTAATGGTGTTGTTTTCTCATGTGGGGGCATAGCTGTTTACCTATTGGTTTCATATTAGTATTGAGTACATTGGACACTTGCTTTTCCATTCTTGTGATACTTTTCTAAAAAGACTCTTCTTCAACTCCATCCAGGTTAATACAAAAGACATAAAGTCCCCCTCTTTTTATGGTTGAATAGTATTATGGTATACATATACTACAGCTTATTAAACTATTCATGTGTTGATGGGCACTTGGGTTGATTTCACATTTTGCCGATTAAGAATAGAACTGTGATAAACATTCTAGTGTAAATGTCCTTATGGTAAAAAGGTTTTTTTCTTCTGGGTAGATACCTAGTAAAGGGATTTCAAAATCAAATGAAAGGCCTACTTTTAGCTCTTTGAGTTTTCTCTATACTTCTTTTCATAGCGGCTATATTAGTTTGCAATCCCACAAGCTGTGTAAAAGTGTTCCCTTTTCTACATCCATGTTAGAATCTGAAGCTTTGGGACTGAAGACTCTCCTGTCAATTGTAGTAATACCAAAAATAAATAAATGGGACATGATCAAGCTAAAAATTATTCAGTAACACCAAAAATAAATAAATGGGACATGATCAAGCTAAAAAACTTATACCTCTTAGCTAGGGGTACAAAAACTAAAGCAAATGGACAGCCTTCAGTATGGGAGAAGATATTTGCATGCTATGAATCTGACAAAAGGGCTGATAACTGGAATCTATAGAAAACTCAAAGTAATCAACAATAAAAGAGCAAATAATCCCATTTATAAATGGCAAGAGGTATGAAAAGAAACTTCTCCAAAGAAGACAGATGAACGGCCAACAAACACAGGAAAAAATGCTCATCTTCCCTAATCACCAGAGAGATGCAAATCAAAAGTACCCTGAGATATCACCTAACCCAGTGAGCAGAGCCCACATCACAATGTCCCACATGCAATTAGTTTTGATGAAGTCCAGAACTCCCAGAAGTCAAACCTGGGAGAATTTTCTGAAGGTCAACTAAGCCACTCTGCCTGTCTGAGAGTTAAGGTTCACCTATGCCTTCTGGAAAAATGTCTATGCTGCATTAAGAGGCCTAAGAGGTTCCTTTAAAATTTTGCCCAGCATTCTTTCCCTGCCACCCACACCTCCAATGTTTGCAGGATGAAAAATTTACTGTTACAGTTAACCTAATGCTGGGCTACTATATTTTAAGATGGTTTCCACTTGTCCTGAGATTGTCTAGACTGAAAAAAATTTACATGGAAAAATATACCTCAACTGAACCAAGTAACAAATGGAAGCCCTGAACCAAGGGCTGTTGCCCACCTCCCCCCAAGGACACATATCAGGAGTCTGTATTTTTCTTTCCAGTGGTTGCTAAATTAAAACAAATTCATGGTGCGTCTCCAGAGCCTCCAGTTGTGTGTCAGAAACTGCTCTGTGTGCTGCTGAGACAGAAGTTTTGCTGAACCCCATCCTGGTTAGCAACACATCTGGTCTGTAAATACGGCCCCCTGCCTCTGAGATGCTGAGAAGCCACTGTATGCAGATACGCAGGGGTGAGGCTGAGATGAAGAGAGGTGTTAATTAATTCCACAGATAGCTAAGAATCATAGCTGTAGAAAGGGCTGTGAAGAAAAGATGCAGAGTGGTGAGGGAACTTGTACTGGGGGTACTAACCCATCAGGCTTCCGTATGGAACTCCTGGGTTCACACAGATAGACAGAAGAGAGTGGGTAAAGGAGGCTGGAGCTACATGGGCAGAGACCACACAGGCAAAGAGCTTGGCCAGGGACCAGCCCCAGCCGAACAGAACACTGGAAAGGCAGGTGGTCCTTGCAGGGCTTTGCAGGCCAGTGGAGGTTTTGAATCTGGGGGAGGGGATGTAATACTCAGATGACATAAATATAACAGAGAACAGAAGGAGGGAGGCCAAGGAGGATTTGGGGAGGCTGTCGGAATAGCAATGAGGTGAGTGCAGGGAAGATAACAGCCACTCTCATGGGCAGCCCAGAGATGGGAAGGCTAGACAGAGATAACGGGAATATAGAAGTGACCCAACCCTAGGATCTCCCCACTTCTTCACTGCATGCCACACCCTTCCTCCTCTCCCTCATCTCCTCTGCCCTGGACAATGCCAGCCCCCACTGCTGCATGGATCCCAGGCCTCCTAGAGCCATGCTGCCATTTTCAGGCCTCGTGTGCAATTCTGCAGAAGTTCACCATCACCTTCGAAGAAGTCTGAAGCCTTAGCAGAGCACTGAGGCCCAGGGGAGTCTCCAATGCCCCTGGACCCTGCGCTGCTGCTGCCACAGATATGCCGCATCCCAGCCCGGCTTCCTCAGGTCTCTACGCAGGTCCCCTTAGTCCAAAATGCCACCATCTGCTGCATGTGAATGCCCAGTTCCCACCTGAATTTCAGCTCAAGAGACTAAAATGTTACTTTCTATTAAAAGTTCTCATTGACAATCCCCAGCTCTCACAGGTGCACACAGACACACACACAAACACACACGCACACCACTGTGTACAGGCAGCCAGTGACCCTGAACACACTCCCTCTTGGTAAGCTCATGACATGGAGTTTCCACACACTGAGATTTTCTTGTTGGGATAGAGACCATCATTTTCCCTGCTTATACCCTAAATGTGTAATATGATGGGTTCTGGTTGAATATTTGAGGACGATGGTAGCGACTGAATCTCTACTTCCGGTGACTTTCTTAACCCATTGTCAAAGCAAGAGGAGGGAAGAGGGACTGCTCAGGAGGACTTTGGGGAAGCGATTTGCTCCTTGGAGGTCTCCGCTTTCATTTTGCTAACTGCCCACCATGAAGCAGTCTAGCTCCGGTGGTAAAACTGCCCTGTACCCTATGAGGCCCTGTCAGTGCTCCTCTGTCAGTTACCTGACTTCTAACACCACATAACTAACACGGAGGTGCCAGGTGCTAACACACGGGACCACCAGAAGGGCAGGAAGGTGGGCAACATGGGTGAGCAGACACCTGCGGGTACTGCCTCTTAGGCAGCTATGGGTTTATTGGGGGCAAAAGGAAGGCACAGAACCTGTGTGGAGCCAGGGGCTGGGAAAGGACTGTCTCCTCTGGAGCTACAGCCACATGTGCTCAGTTACACTTTAGTTCACTCCCCTCACCCCCACCCTGTACCCTTGGGGCAGCTGCAGGTGAGGGAACAGCAGCACCTCCTAGTGGAACCCAAAGGAAAAGACAGCATTGGAGGCTTGCACAGAGGAAACCACCCCAGGGAGAGGCAGGGTCTAGGAAAAGAAGGGACATGGAAGTAACCAGCTGTGTGAGTGGGAAGAGCTTATTCTCACACTTCTGATACCATAATCTAGGCTCCAGGGAGGAACATATTAACATTCTTAAGCTTTCTCCACCAAATACATTCAAATGTTAAATGGCCCGAGTATAATGGAGTGTCATTCCAAGTTCACTGCTGGTTGATGTATAACAATACTTTCAGTACTTGCCTTTTGCCTGTGCTGATAAAAACTTTCGCTCACCAAAAAAAAAAAAAGGAAAGAGGGCTTCAAATTATTTATTTTCCTCTACTTTCGTTGGCCAGGCGTTAAGCTAATTATTGCTTTCTATGCATCATGGTGCTCTGATTCATCTGCTTCAAAAGTGAGATCTTCTTGTTCCTTTTCCTTTGATGAGGAAATGGAAATTCAATGGCATTAAATAACTTTTACCAAACAACACAATTTGTCAACAGTGGTGTGTGGACCCACATGGCAATCTCTCTCTATCCAGGGTCTCCCAACTGTCCTGCCTCATGACCCCCAGCAGTTCTGGGACCTAGAGAGACTCACCCTGGGGTGTCATATGGGTAAATGTTTATCATTCTAGGAGTCATTTCTTTGTGCTTTAATTCATTGTGGGAAGTAATGGTACTTTTCCATTTGCTGTATCACATTAAGTTTCCTTTACAAAGAGACTTTTATGTAATTTTTTTTAAGTTAAAGAACAATATCAAGCCATTATTCAAATGACTGATGTTTAACAACCCAATGGCACATCCTCTGCCCTCTTCATAGTATCAAACCGAAGCTTTGATGTTTTGCCAAGAAATTGTTTCCTCTCCTAGCTGAGCATTCACAGCATCGTGTAACACGTGGTATTTGTCAGTAGCCATGATCACACTGCATTAGAACCTATAATTTTTATGCACCAGGCAGATATCTAACCTATCACTGGAAAAGGTCTACATTTCCACTGTGGATCATTCTTATTCTGGCCATCCAAAGCTCAGGAACCTCAGAATTATCCAGAACCAATGCCCTGGAAATATAAATAGAGACCAAATGCAGCTGAGCCAGTCCAATCCACACAGAGTGGTTACAACCAAACCAACAGAGGAGGAATCTGGGCTTTGGTTGACTGGGCAGCTGGATCTCCTATCCTAACCGTCTCTCTGAGTAAGTCCCAAGTGAACAGAGAAACGGCAAGTTCACTGAAGAGCCGCCAAGCAATTCCCAGTTACCACGTTCCATGAGGCAAGGTGTTGGCATAGCATTAGGAAATAGAAGAATAATCATGGATCCTGATTCCAAGGGGCCTACACCCAACCAGAAGAATAAAAGTTAACTGTGACAAAGTCTATAAGAGAAATGTGCTTAAAAAAAAATAAGAAAGAAGGACAGAAAGAAAGAACAGGAGAAGGAGGACTCTGTGAAAGAAAAGCCTGGGTAGGAGAAGAGCATCACTTCCAGCTTCGATTATCTAGGAAGGTTTCAGGGAGGGGAAGCTACATGAGTTGAGTCTCACAAGTGGGTCCATGTGCACATAGGTGGAGGTACACTCAGGGTGCGCCCAAGTCCCAAAGCCCAGGGAGTGAACAGTCCAAGAGAGGAGACTCCAGGGGGAGTCACACATTTTAAGAATCTTAAAGCAGGGCGGCTCCTGTGGCTCAGCGAGTAGGGCGCCGGCCCCATAGACCGAAGGTGGCGGGTTCAAGCCTGGCCTCGGCGGAACTGCAAAACAAAAAAATAGCCGGGCGCTATGGTGGGCGCCTGTAGTCCCAGCTACTAGGGAGGCTGAGGCAAGAGAATCGCTTAAGCCCAAGAGCTGGAGGTTGCTGTGAGCAGTGTGATGCCACGGCACTCTACCCAGGGCGATAAAGTGAGACTCTGTCTCTACAAAA
>CAUYON010188238.1:0-19852 GCA_963573935.1 Arctocebus calabarensis
GATTTTTGGTAGAACATTGAAGAGGGAGTTTGAAAGTTGTTGTATACTGTTAACGATCGTCTGCCCATGTCCTGCCTGAAATACCATGATTGTTTATGAAAAGTATCTTTAATAAAGCTGGATACAGTTTGGCTTGGAAAAAATAAAAATAAAATAAAATCTCCAATCAAAAGACAGAGATTGGCAGAATGGATATATGAAAAGATTCACTATATGCTGTATTCAAGAGACTCACTTTTGATCCAATGACACAAATAAGTTGAAAGTAAAAGAATAGAAAAGGATATTCCTTTCTTATTTAATAATGGGTAGAACAACCAGACAGAAGGTAAGTAAGGCAACAGAAAACTTGAACAACACAATAAACAATCAGACATAAGAGATTTTTAAGCACCCCAGACCCAACAACAGAATACACATTCTTTTCAAGTGCACATGGGATGTTTTCCAGGGTGGACCATATGTTAGGCCACAAGTTAAGTCTCAATAGATTTTAAAATATAGTTTCCATACAAAGCATCTTCTCTGACCATAGAGGACTGAAGTTAGAAATCAATAACAGAAGGGAAACAAGAAAACTCACAAATTTGTAGAAACTAAAGAATACACTCTTGAACAAAGAAGAAAGCCATGGTTCTCAACCTTCCTAATGCCTCGGCCCTTTAATACAGTTCCTGTGGGTCATGATTCACAGGTTGAGAACCACTTGATTATGGGCTGGATGCAATGACTCACACCTATAATCCCAGCACTTTGGAAGGCCAAGACAGGAAGACCATTTGAGGCCATGAGTTGGAGATTTAAAAATGAGTCAGATATGGTGTCACATACCTAGAGTCCTAGCTACTTAGGAAGCTGAAGCAGGAGGATTCCTTGTGTCCAGGAGTTCAAGGTTGCAGTGAGCTGTAATCATGCCACTGTACTGCAGGCTAGGCATCAGAGCAAAACCCCATCTGTTGAAAAATGAAAAAAGAGGAAGAGGAAGTGGGAAAGGAGGAGGAAGAGGAGGAGGAGGAGGAGGAGAGGAAGGAGGAGGAGGAAGAGGAAGAATCACTAAGGAAATTAGAAAATATTTACAGAGGAATGAAAATCAAACACAACATACCAAAACTTACAGCATGCAGCAAAAGCAGTGATAAAAAGGAAATTTATACCTGTAAATATTTACATTTGAAAACAAGATCTCAAATCAACAACCTAAATTTACCACTTAACAAACTAGAAAAACAACCTACACCCAATCAGAAGGAAGGAAATAATGTGATTGGAACAGAGATAAACTAAATATAGACAGTCAAGAAAACCAAAAGTCAGTTCTTTGAAATGATTGACAAAATTAACACACTTTTAGCTAGATGGACTAAGAAAAAAGAGAATACTCAAACTACTAAAATCATAAATAAAAGTGAGGACATTACTACGAATTCTACAAAAGTAGTAAGGACTGTAAGAGTACTGTGAGGGCTGGGTGTGGTGTCTAACCCCTGAAATCCTAGCACTCTGAGAAACCAAAGCAGGTGGATAATTTGAGCACAGGAGTTCAAGACCAGCTTGAGCAAGAGCTAGACCCCATCTCTAAAAATAGCCAGGCATTGTGGCCAATGCCTATAATCCCAACTACTTGGGAGACGGAGGCAAGAGGATCACTTGAGCCCAAGAGTTTGAAGTTGCTGTGAGTTATGACACCATGACACTCTACGAAGGTGACAGAGTGAGATGCTGTCTCAAAAAAAAAAAAAAGAGTACTGAGTGTATACCAAAAATTTGGATAATCTAGATAAAATGAACAAATTTCTAGAAGCACAAAACCTACCAAGACTAAACCGTGAAGAAAGAGAAAGTCTGAATAGAACTATAACAGTAAGGAGATGGAACCTGTCATCAAAAATATCCCACCAAAGGAAAGCCCTAGACTTGATGGCTTAAGCAATAATTTCTAACAAATAATAGAGAAGAACTAACACTAATCCTCTGAAGCTTCTCCAGAAAATTGAATCAGAGAGAATATTCCTTAACTTGATCTATGAGGTCAACATTACATGACACCAAAGTCAAAGATATCACAAGAAAGAAAACTACAGACCACTCTCCCTATGAACTTTGACATAAAAATTTTCAACAAAATACTTCTCAATTGAATTCAGCAGCATATTAAAAGAATTATACACCATAACCAAGTGAGATTCATTCCAGGAATCCAAGGATGGATCAACATACAAAATCAATTGATAAGGTGCAACCCATTAACAAAATGAGAGGGGGAAACACATGATTGTCTCAATTGGTACAAAAAAGCATTTGACAATTCAACAATCTTTCATAATAAAAAAACTGGGAATAGAAGGAAACCACCTTAACATAAAAAAAAAATAAGAAAAACCCACAGCAAACATCATACTCGATGGTGAAAGACTAAAAGTTCTCCAAGAGCAGGAACAAGGTAAGAATGCCCACTTTTACTCAACATAGTACTGGAAGTCCTAACCACAGCAATTAGGCAAAAACTAAAAGGCATCCAAATTGAAAAAGAAGAAGTAAAATGATCTCGATTTGCAGATATATGATCTTATGTGTAGAAAAACCCAAAGATTCCATAAAAATAACTATTAGAAGTAATAGTGAATAAATGAATCCAGCAAAGTAGCAGAATACAAAGGCAAAAATAAAAAATCAGTCACAGCCAGACATGGTGGCTCACTCCTGTAATCACAGCATTTTGGCAGTTCAAAGTGGGATGATCACTTGAGCCCAAGAGCTTGAGGTTACTATGAGCTATGACCATGCCATTGCAGTCCAGCTTGGCAACAGAGTAAAACTCTGCCTCTAAAAAACACAGTCACTCACACTTGTAATCCAAGTGCTTTGGGAGGCCAAGGCAGGAGGATCACTGAGGCCAAAGATCACTAAGTGCAAAACCAGCCTGGGCAATATTACAAGATCCCAGTCTCTACAAAAAAAATTTTAATTAGCCAGTTATGGTGGTACATACCTGTAGCCCTAGCTACTTAGGAGGTGTAAGCCCTGGAGTCCAAGGCTGCAGTGAGCTATGATCCTGTCACTGCACTCCAGCCTGGGCAACAGAGCAAGATACTATCCGTTAAATAAGTAAATAATTTTTTAAAAATCAATTGCATCGTAGCTGGGTGCAGTGTTGTTCGCCTGTAATCCCAACTACTGGGGAGGCCAAGACAAGAGACTGAGGCAGGAGGATCACTTGAGTCCAGGAGTTCAAGATCAGCATAGGCAACATAACCAGACATGGCTCTACACCATGTATAAATAAATAAAATAAAATAAAATAAAACTGTAAGAAAAAAAGTTGCATTTCTATACTTTCATAAGAACCATCTGAAAAGAAATTAAGAATACAAATTGACTTATGATATCAGAAAGAATAAAATACTTAGGAATTCACTTCAACAAAGAAGATGGAAGTCTTGTACAATGAAAAAAAACAAAATGTTTCTGAAAGACATTAAAAAATCATAATTAAATGGAAAAGTATCCTGCTCATGGGTTGGAAAACTTCATACTGTTAAGATGTTAATACTGGCTTGGCGCCTGTGGCTCAACAGGCTAAGACGCCAGCCAAGTACACCTGAGCTGGCGGGTTCAAATCCAGCCTGGGCCCGCCAAACAACAATGACGGTTGCAACCAAGAAATGGCCAGGCGTTGTGGCGGGTGCCTGTAGTCCTAGCTACTTGGGAGGCGGAGGCAAGAGACTCGCCTGAGCCCAGGAATTGGAGGTTGCTGTGAGCTATGATGCCACAGCACTCTCTCCTGGGTTACAGCTTGCGGCTCTGTCTCAAAAAAAAAAAAAAAAAAGATGTTAATACTACCCAAAGTGACCTATAGATTTCATTCAGTCCCAGTCAAAATCCCAGTGATGGTCTAGGTACAATGACTCATACCTGTAATCCTAGCACTTTGGGAGGCTGAAGGAAGAGGATAGCTTGAAGTCAGGAGTTCAAGACCAGCCTGAGCAACAAAGTGAGACCCGCCCCACCCCCCACATCTCTACAAAAAATAGAAAACTTGTCCAGGCATGGAGATCCATATGTGTAGTCCCAGCTACTTGGTATGGCTGAAGCAGGAGAATCACTTGAGCTCAGGAATTTAAGGCTGCAGTAAGCTATGATCATGCCACGCCACTGTGTCTCCAGCCTGGGCGACTGAATATTTTAATAAAATAAAAAAAAAATTTTTTTTGCAGAAATAGTAATATGCATTATAAAGTTCTTAGGAATTTCAAGAGATCATGAATAGGCAAAATAGTCCTGAAAAAGAAGAACAAAGCTGGAGAACTCACACTTCCTGATTTCAAAATTTAGTACACTACTTGGGAGGCTGAGGCAAGAGAATCACTTAAGCCCAAGAGTTTGAGGTTGCTGTGAGCTGTGACGCTACCGCACTCTACCAAGGGCGACATAGTGAAACTCTGTCTCAAAAAAAAAAAAATCAAAATTTAGTTCATTTGAAGCCAGTTTAGCAACATAGCAAGATTCCATTTCTTTGAAAAAATAACAAACAAAAGCTTACTAGAAAACTACAGTGTGGTACCGGCCTAAAGACAGACGTAGAGACCAAAGGAATAGAATAGAGTCCAGAAATGAACTTTCTCATGTATGTTCAAATGATTTCAACAGTGGTGCCAAGACCATTCAATAGAGTCTTTTTCAACAAATGATCTAAGAAAAACTGAATATCCACATGCAAAAGAATGAAGTTGGATTCTTACCTAACGTATACAAAAGGTTAACTGAAACTAGATCAAGGACCTGAAAATAAAAGTTAAAATTATAAAACTCTTAGAAGAAAACAGGTAAAAACTTCATGATGTTAAATTTGGCGATGATTTCTTGGATGTGACACCAAAGGCAAAACAAAAGAAAAAATAGACAAATTGGACTTCATGAAAATTAGTAACTTTTGTTCATCAAAAGACACTATTGGCTCGGCACCTGTACATAGCACAGTGGTTGCAGCACCAGCCACATACACTGAGGATGGCGGGTTCGAACCCAGCCCGGGCCTGCTAAACAACAATGACAACTGCAACCAAAAATAGCCGGGTGTTGTGGTGGCACCTGTAATCCCAGCTACTTGGGAGGCTAAGGCAAAAGAATCACTTAAGCCCAAGAGTTTGAGGTTGCTGTGAGCTGTGACACCACAGCACTCTACCCAGGGTGACATAGTGAGACTCTGTCTCTAAAAAAAAAAAGGACACTATCAACAGAGTAAAAAGGCCACCCACAGGATGACAGGAAATATATCATATTTCTGATAAGGGACTAATGTCAAGAATATACATAGAACTCCTAAAACTGAACAACCTCCAAAAAACAGACTAATTCAAAAATGGGGAAAAGATTTAAATAGACATTTTTCCGAAGAAGGTAGACAAATGATCAATAAGCACATCATTAGGGAAATGCAAATCAAAACAACACCACCTCACACCCATTAGGATGTCTACTATTTTGTTCAAAACAAAAAATAAGTGTTAGCAAGAATATGAAGGGCAGCGCCTGTAGCTCAAAGGAGTAGGGTGTCAGCCCCATATGCCAGAGGTGGCGGGTTCAAACCCAGCCCTGGCCAAAAACCGCAAACGAAAAAAAAAGGAATATGAAGAAGTCGGAACTCTTGTGCCTTGTTGGTGAGAACGTAAAATTGTGTAGCTGGTGCGGAAAAGAGTTTGGTAGTTTCTCAAAAAGTTCAAGATGGATTCCCACATGATGCGACAATCTCACTTCGGGTATATACCCATAAGAATTGAAAGTATTGTCTTGAATATACATGTTTGTATCATCAATAGCCAAAAGTAAGAGCAACACAAGTGTCCACCAAAAAATGAAGACATACGTAAGCAAAATCTGGCATATATATATATATATAGAATGGACTATGACTAGTACTCAGCCTTAAAAAGGAAAGGAATTCTGACACACGTTACACCATCGATGAACCTTGAGGACTCAGTGAAATAAGCCATTCACCTAAAGACAAATGTTATATGATTTCACTTATATTAGACAGTTGAAGTTAAAGTTAAATTCATGGAGACAGAAAGTAAGATAGTGGTTTCCAGGGGCTGGGAAGAGTGAAGAATTGGGAATGACTGTTTAATGGGTATTGAGTTTTAGTTTTGTAAAATAAAAAGGGTTCTGGAGATACATGGTGGAGATTGTTGCGCAACAACATAAATGTACTTAATACCACTGAATTATACACTTTAAAAATTGTTAAGATGGCAAATGGTATGTTATATATATTTTGCTACAATAAAATTTGGAGACAATATTGAGTAAATGAATGAGGGAACATGGAATGAAAAAATAAACTGGACCCATTCAAGCTCCTCCAGTAGGAATCTAGACCAAAAACTAAGATCTACTTCTTTTCTCATGAGGACAGACAAATGCTCATCATCCCTAATTATTAGAGAAACGCAAATCAAAACCTTTGAGATATCACCTCTCCCCCACAGTGAGACTGGCCTACATCACAAGGTCCCAAAGCAGTAGTTGCTGACATGGATGCGGAGAGAAGGGACCACTCCTGCCCTTCTGGTGGGACTGCAAACTAGTACAACCTTTATGGAAAAAGTATGGAGAGTAGCGCCTGTGGCTCAAAGGAGTAGGGAGCAGGCCCCATATAGTCAGAGGTGGTGGGTTCAAACCTGGCCCCGGCCAAAAACTGCAAAAAAATTTTAATAAAATCATTTTTTAAAAAAAAGTATGGAGAGTCCTCAGAGAACTAAAAGTATCAATGACCTTCCATTTGATCCCGCAACCCCATTACTAGGTATCCACCCAAAAGAAAAAAAAAGTCATTTTATCATAAGGACATTTGCACTCAAATGTTTACAGCAGCACAATTTACAATCACAAAGATGTGAAAACAACCCAAGTGCCCTTCAAGTCATGTATATACCTGCAGCTAATTCAGCTAACCACGCTCCTTTCCTCATGGGGGGCCTGATGTGCAATGGCTGCAAACTGTAGCCTCCTTGGTAGTGTATGCAGCCTGTTGTTTGTACGGATTGCTCTAAGGGACCTTGGAGACATTCCTTTCCAATACATGTTCATGTGTTAGACCTGGTGCTGTCCCCAGTCTACGCTCCAGACAGATATGGGTGGTGCCTTTGGAAAGCCCCAGGGCACTGTGGCCAGGGTGCATATGCACCAAACTACAGAACAAGGAGCATGTGATTAAGGCCCTGCTCAGGGCCAAGTTCAAGTTTCCTGATCTCCAGAAGATTCACATCTCCAAGAAGTGGGGATGGCGCCTGTGGCTCAGTGGGTAGGGCGCCAGCCCCATATACTGAGGGTGGCGGGTTCAAACCTGGCCCTGGCCAAATTGCAACAAAAAAATAGCCAGGTGTTGTGGCAGGTATCTGTAGTCCCAACTACCTAGGAGGCAGAGGCAGGAGAATCGCTTGAGCCCAAGAGTTGGAGGTTGCTGTGAGCTGTGATGCCACAGCACTCTACCCAGAGTGACAGCTTGAGGCTCCATCTCAAAAAAAAAAAAAAGAAGTGGGGCTTTACCAAGTTTAATGCACATGAATTTGAAGACGTGGTGGCTGAGAAGTGACTTATCCCAGATGGCTGTAGGGTTAAATACATCCCCAGTCGTGGCCCCCTGGACAGGTGGTGGGTCCTTACTCATTAGGACTTCCATTGTGCTGCTCCCTCATTTGCAACTACTGATAAATTCTACTTCCAGTCCAAATAATAATAATAATAACAATGTGGTATATGGATATCATAGAATACTATTTAGCCATAAAAAGATAGAGATTTTGACACAAATTTTTTTTTTTGCAGTTTTTGGCCAGGGTTGGGTTTGAACCCACCACCTCCAGCATATGGGGCTGGCGCCCTACTCCTTTGAGCCACAGGAGCCACCCACAAAGATGGAGATTGTTAAAACTTAGATGGATTTGGAGGATACTTAGATGGATACTTTAGTTACTCTCCTAACTGAAGTATCACAAGAATGGAAAATCAGGCATTCCATGTACTCAGTACTAAATTAAAACTTGTAGATTAACAACAAGGTACATACATGAGAAAAAAACTCAATTTGGGGCTGGGCCCAAATTACAGGCATGGATCATGCCTGTAATCCCACAATTTGAGAGGCCCAGGCGGGTGGATTGCCTTAGCTCACAAATTCAAGACCTACCTGAGCCAGAGCGAGACCTGGTCTCTAAAAATAGCTAGGCATTGTGGTATGCACCTGTAGCCCCAGCTACTTGGGAGGCTGAGGCAAAAGGATCACTTGAACCCAAGAGTTTGAGGTTGCTGTGAGCTATGATGCCATTGCACTCTAACCACGGCAACCAAGTGAGACTCTATCTCAAAAAAAAACTAAATGCAAAAACAAGGCTGGATGCGGTGGCTCACACCTATAATCCTAGTACTCTGGGAGACTGAGGCAGGTAGATTGCCTGATCTCAGGAGTTCAAGACCAGCCTGAGCTACAGCAAGACTCTGTCTCTAAAAATAGCCAGGCATTGTGGTGGGCGCCTGTAGTCCCAGCTACTCTAAAGGCTGAGGCAAGAGGATCGCTTAAACCCAAGAGTTTGAGGTTGCTGTGAGCTAGGATGCCACGGCGCCCAACCCCAGGGTGACTGAGTGAGACTCTCTCTCATATAAATAAAGAAATGCAAGAACAGGGCAGGGGGTTCGATAAGTTCCCTCTTAATGGGTACGATGTAGGGGTATATGGCACGCTTCCTGGATAAAGGTCACAATTACAATTTGGACTTTACTTGACAAACGCAAACAATGTAACCTAATAGTCTGTACCCTCATATTAATCTGAAATAAATAAATAAATAAAACTAAGATCTACTGGATAGAAGACACCCAGTTAGGTTGAAATCTCAGGATGTGGATTTGGAGCTGGACAGGATTTGTATAAACTAAAATCATAAGTAAGCAGGAGAAGCTGGTTATCAGTGAAAGAAGATCAGAACTGACTTGCAGAGAAAGGTGGAGACGCCATGCGTGGGAAACAGTATAGCCCCCAGAAGAAAGAAGTAAAGTGCCCTCGATCTGCCTCTGAATCAGATAAGATTTCAATCCAGATTATGGGTTTCTGTATCAATGAAGATAGGTTAAATTATGCTATAGTGATGAACAATGCCAAAATCTCAGGGGCTAATATAAAAGTTTACTTCTCATGTGTCTAAAATTCACTTCATTTCTGAGAAACTCTTCCAGACAGCTGTCCTCCAGGGGTTATCTCAGAATTCCAGTCTTCTTTGCATCAAATTTCCACATTAACATATGCTTCCATGAACATCAAGACAGAAGAAAAAGAGCACGAGAACCATGCACAGGCTCTAAAATGTTTCTTCCTGAAAGTGACGTACATCACTCTGCTCACGTTTCATTGGCCAAAGAAGTCATATGTCCAGATCCAACTTCGGGGAACAGGAAAGTATAATTAGGAAGTGGTGACACCCATTATGGAATTCTTAAACATCTTTATTTATTTATTTTTTGAGACAGAGCCTCAAGCTGTCACCCTGGGTAGAGTGCTGTGGCATCACAACTCACAGCAACCTCCAACTCCTGGACTCAAGCAAGTCTCCTGCCTCCACCTCCCAAGTACCTGGGACTACAGGCACCCGCCACAACGCCTGGCCATTTTTTTTTTTTTCTGGTTGTAGTCGTCGTCGTTGTTTGGCGGGCCCAGGCTGGATTTGAACCCGCCAGCTCAGGTGTACGTGGCTGGCGCCTTAGCCACTTGAGCCACAGGCGCCGAGCCCCTATTATGGAATTCTAACTACAAAATATCCCAAACTTGAAATAATTTGTCTTCCTAACATCATGTCAACCTAAATAGAACACAAGGCTATTGTGTTCACAATTCCCTTGCAGGGAATTCAAAGGTAAAAGCAATCACCATTTGCACTGGTGAGTGCTTGAAAACTCACTTTCATAGATATCAACTCTTCTGATACTTATGCTCAAACTGTAAATTTGATGTTATTACAAATTATAATTGTCGGCTCGGCACCTGTGGCTCAACGGGCTAAGGCGCCAGCCACGTGCACCTGAGCTGGCAGGTTCAAATCCAGCCCTGGCTGCAACCAAGAAATGGCCGGGCGTTGTGGCGGGCGCCTGTAGTCCCAGCTACTTGGGAGGCGGAGGTAGGAGACTCGCTTGAGCCCGGAATTGGAGGTTGCTATGAGCTGTGACGCCACAACACTCTATCCAGGGTGACGGCTTGAGGCTCTGTCTCAAAAAAAAAAAAAATTATAATTGTCATTTTAATGTAGTCAAATTTATAATTGGTCTTTTCTGTCACTTGTTTAAGAAATCCCCAAAGTTAAAAAATTTCTTCTCATCAATATATTCTTCTGAGATACTTCTTGTACTTCCATTTTTCCTTTTTTTCTTTCCTTTCTTTCTTTTTTTTTTTTCATAGTGCCTTTGCCTCCAAAACACTGGATTGTAAGTGTAAGCCACCACATCCAACCTTTTACATCCATTATTTAAGTTCCTGTTTTGTGTAGAATTGATTTCTAAGGCCAGGCCTGATGGCTCATGCCTGTAATCTTAGCACCCCAGGAGGAAGAGGCGGGTGGATTGCCTGAGCTCAGGCGTTCCAGACCAGCCTGAGCAAAGTGAGACCTCCATCTCTAAAAATAGCTGGGCGTTGTGGTGGGCACCTGTACTCCCAGCTACTCAGGAGGTTAAGGCAAGAGAATCACTTGAGCCCAAGAATTTGAGTTGCTGTGAGCTATGACATCACAGCACTCTACCAAGGGGTAACAAAGTGAAACTCTGTCTCAAAAAAAGAAAAAAAAATAGGCCCGGTGCCTGTGGCTCAATAGGCTAAGGCACCAGCCACGTACACCTGAGCTGGTGGATTCGAATCCAGCCCTGACCCACCAAACAACAATGACGGCTGCAAACAAAAAATGGCCGGGCGTTGTGGCAGGCGCCTGTAGTCCCAGCTACTTGGGAGGCGAAGGCAAGAGACTCGCTTGAGCCCAGGAATTGGAGGTTGCTGTGAGCTGTGATGCCACGGCACTCTATCCAGGGTGACAGCTAGAGGCTCTGTCTCAATAAAAAATAAATAAATAAATAAGAATTGATTTATACATGCATGTAATGTGAAGTAGGAAATCCAATTTCATTTTTACCCACACGAATAATTTTCTAGTTCCATTTTATTGGACTGCATTCTTTTAAAATAAACTTTTAGAAAGAAATTTTGGTTACCTATATTTGTCAATCCTTTTTTTTCTACTCTTATATTATCCACCCAAGTCAATATGAAGCAAGATTATAGTATTACAAATCACTGCTGTTGGTGCAGTTATTTTCTCTCAATCTGAGAGAATCTTGATGCCCACAGTTCATAACCCAATTCTCTGAGCAACTGCTCCAAAGAGAAGAATTTTTTTTGCCCACGTATTGTCTCCCAAAAAGCAAAAATGATGGATAGCAGTAATATCCAGTCCTAACTCAATTTCCTACTTGAGGTAGGCTCAATATATCATTTATAGAGAGCACAAAAATCCAAGCCCATTAACGGACTGCTTAGAATAAGAACTAATCTTGTTCTACTTCTAAAAGGATTCTAAAAATTATTCTAAAAGAACAAGATAAACATATAAAAATCTAACCCATTCAGGATCTAGGACAATGAGGTGTCAAAAAAAAACCCAACCTATTTCTTATTCAGCAGTGATAACAAATTAGAAAATATAATAGGAAAAACTCCCTTTATAACATGAAAAAAACTATAAAGTACCTAAGCACAAATCAAACAAGAAATATGTAAGAACTGTGTATTTTTACATTGTTAGTCTTTCCTGAAGGACATAAAAGAATAAAGAAATAAATTGTATTCATGGATGACAAGACTTACCATTGTAAAGATATCAGTTTCATCATTAGATTGCTCAGTAATTTAGTGTTATCTCACCCAAGGGAATTCTTATAGAATTTGACACGCTGCTTCTAAAGTTCACTACAAGAGACAATGCAGAGGAATAGCTATAAAACAAGGAAACGTACCCTATTAAATCATGTCATTCCATAACTAGACATGCCCTAGCAAAGCAATATTCTAAAGCTATAGTAAAGTAAAAGTATGGTGTTGGTTCTAGAATAAGATGTAAAACCAGTAGAAAGAATTCATAGTATATGCCTATGTATAAATATAAAAAATTGCTATTTCCATCAGAAATAATATGTTTCTGTTCGTGAAAAAGCAAGCATCTAGCACTTTGAGAGGCCAAGGTGGGAGGATTGCTTGAGCTCAGGAGCTCAAGACTAGCCTGAGCAAGAGCAAGACCCTACCTCTACTAAAAATAGAAATTTATCACCTATGGCCTGTAGTCCCAATTGCTCAGGATGCTGAGGCAAAATGATCACTTGAGCCCTGGAGTTAAAGTTGCAGTGAGCTAAAATGACACCTCTGCACTCTACCCAGGGCAACAATGGAAGACTCTGTCTCAAAAAGAAAAAGAAAACAAACCCTTCTTTGATCTCACTTCCCCATCTACCGTTGCCACTTTTTTGTTTGTTCGTTTGTTTGGTTTTTTGCTTCCCTTTTGCAAAATTTCTCCAAAACAGTTGTCTATGTTTGCTACCCTATTCCACTCCTCCCATTCTCCCCAATCAAGCTTTTGCCTAACTCTACTCCACCTAAACTAGTTTCATCAAGGTCACGTCACCAAGGATACTTGGGTAACTCTAGTGCTCAGTTCTCAGTCTTCACCTTTTTTTTATTTCAAATGATTAAGGGAGTGCATAGGATTTGGTCTCATAGCTTTGCGTATGTAAGGTTAAAGTCAGAGCTATACTTCATCTGAAGTGACTCAGCAGCAGCTTTGGACATTTGACTACCGCTTCCTAGAACAAACTCATTCATTGGCCTTCAGCACCCCACCATCTCCTGGCTCTCTTCTACCACCCTGGTCCATGTTCCTCAGGATTCTCTGATTCTCCTCTTCTCCCCAACATCTTAAGGAGGATCCCAGAACTCTGTTCTTGGAGTTCTTTGTTATCTACACTCAGTCATTATGTGGCCTCCCAGCTGTAAATATCATCCATATGCTGATACTTCCCAGGTTTATGTCTCCGTCTCAGACCTCTCTCCTGAGCTCCAGGCTCAGTTACCCAACTGCCCACTAGCTGTCTGACAGACATCTCAAGCCAAGTATGTCTGAAATTGACCTCCCAAGCACTTCCAATCTGGCTCCACCTCAGCTGGCCCCATGTCAGTGTCAAGTACACAAGACAAGGCCAGGCCACTCAAACCTGACTGGTCTGACCAGTAAAAACACAGAGAGCCATTTTGAGGTCCAATTCATTACTACTTACATAGGCAGCCAAAGGAAAAGTAGCCAAAGTTTCCCAGGGTTCTAGTTCTAAAGAAGTAGGGCATATCCTAGACTGCAGCTTAAGCAACTTTAGTCTCTGGTTCTATTCTCAGGGGAACCGGTAGTGGGGAGGAAGGGAACTAAACAGAAAGCCCCAGACCTTGTCATAACTTAGGAGACCATGAGAGTATCCCGTGACAGCCTCTGAAAGGAGGGAGGGAGGTGAGTAGGAAATGGTCCTGGAGCAGCTCCTCACAGGCCTCCCAGCCTCTGTGCAGAGAGGATCATGGGTGTTCTGCCAAGACTGAGATTGCCTGTGTCAAGCCTTTGTCCGTGTAGCCTGTGTAGATACAGACCAGGCTGCCAGGGTGCCATGGTAGAGCTGCTCCCCTACATTCATTTGGTCCGTGACAACAGCATCCTCCAGTTGTTCACATCAAAAGTCATCAGAAACTGCTGCATCTCTGCCTCCATGCTTATCCAAAGCATGACCACTTCTCACCAACTACACTGTTAACAAAACTGTGGACGTTTCCTTGGAAAGAGGCAACTATAGTGGCCTCTTTCCATGCCCAACTGCTTCTATACTTGCCTCCCTCCAAAGCCAATTTTCAATACAGCAGCCAGAGGAATCCTTTCAAAACACAATGCATATGATGCCTCTCCTCTGCTCAAAACCTTGCAGAGTCTGCCACCTTACTGGGGAGTGAAAGCCAGGCCTTTCCACAACCTGTAAGCCTGCGTGGTCCGTCATCTCACACTCTAACCTCACCTCTCTGAGCTCATCTCCTTTCCTTGGACCCCCCTGCTCTTAACACTCCAGCCACAGTGTTCCTCAAACATGCCAGGCACACTTCCATTGTTAGGTCACCAGATTGGCTGCCCCCTCTCTCCAGACTATTCTTCCTCCAGGCATCTGCAGGCTCACTCTCTCACCTACTTCAAATAAGTGGGTTTTGCATCAACGTGACTCTCTATATTCAACTTCAAAAAATCCCCTTTGCTATGTTTCTTCTGTCCAATTTTTCTAGCTTTGCTCTCAAAGGAAGGATGGTATCAGGATCTCTGCATCTCCCATTGTCCTGCACAGCACCCAGGATCACGGCTTCTCTCTTCCCAAAAGAATTTCCCAGACCCAACTCTTGAAGTTTCTTTCCTCTGCCCATACAAAAAAATCATCTCTGTCTAAACTCCTCCAATTTGCTGACTCATCACACTCAAAGGAACTTGCCCCATGGGACCCACCCTCTTGAGAAGGTTCCAAGAAGTACAAAAAAGAAAATATTATATTTCCATTGTCTTGGATTGCCAAGAAAAGTTCCATCTGAATGTCATCCTCAGCTATATTGTTTGGGATCTGAGGTCAGACTAAGGGGCTTTAAATCCTGGCTCTAAAAGAAGGTGACCTTGAGCTTTCTCCTCATCTGGAAAATGGAGGTAATAATAGTTCTAACATCTTGGGGTTGTGTGACAGTTAAATAAGGTAATAGATGTCAAGTACATGTAGTGAATATTCTACCAACTTTGTCTCAGGTTGATCAATGTTCTGACTAGCCCAGTGCCAATGACATATAAAGGCTAAATTGGCTGACAGTGTCGTTTACTCACTTGGAAGCATTCTAGACTGCTTTGCCTGCCCCTTCAATTGTCCAAGCAGGGGCCACTGGTGGGCAGGCCAAAGAAACAGTTCTATCACAGACTTTGTGATAGTCTCACATATTACCACTAAAGGTCATGCTAAAAGCACGGTTAACCAGAGGTCACTTACAGTGCAGGGACAATCATTTCACCACTCCTAAAACGGTTCTTCCTGATTCCGCCCCTTGAAAGCAGAAGTAGCCCAGGGCCTAACCGGAGCAGGACAGGGGACAAAGCTGCTAATGCCTGCAGTAAGGTACTTGTTACTCAATACAGGCCATTTTTCATGTTCTGTGGTTTACCCAAAAGGCCCTAAATGATGTGTTACTTTCAAGTTTATGTTGGTTGTTTGTACCCTCACACTAACCTGAAATAAATTTACTTTCAAAAATAAATAAATAAATAAAAAGTTTTTATAAGGGTGGAGCACGGTGGCCCACACCTATAATCCCCAGCACTCTGAGAGACTGAGGTGGGAGGATTGCTTGAGCTCCAGAGTTCAAGACCAGCCTGAGCAAGAGCGAGACCCCATCTCTACTAAAAATAGAAAAATTAGCTGAGCGTCATGGCAGGCGCCTGTAGTCCTAACTACTTGGGAGGCTGAGGCAGGAGAATTGCCTGAGCCCAGGAGTTTGAGGTTGCTGTGAGCTATGACAACACAGTACTCTATCCAGAGTGACAGAGTGAGACTCTTTCTCAAAAAAGAAAAAGTTTTTGTAAGTATTAAATTAACAATTATATATGAAAAACTTAGTACAATGCCTGGCATGTAAGAAATGCCCAACAAATGATAATTTGTATTGGTGGAGACTAAGGTTCAACTGCTGTAACAAGGCCCCAAATCACAGAGACTTAAACTAGACTGCCCTGTTGACAGGCAAGCTTAAGCAGTCCCCACAGGCTGTAGGGCACCCATAGTGTTGGAAATCCAGGCTCCTTCTGCTGTCATCCCAAGGGTCTTGTCCTCACACATTCGGTCAAAGATGACTCACTACAAAGTCCACCCTCTGCCAGGAAGAATAAAGACAGGCAGTAGTGGGCACGCCTCTTTCCTTTTAGGGTGTGACCCAAAAGTTGCACACATCATTTCCCCTTACATATTGTCCAGCATTTAGTCACATGATCGTGCACAATTGCAAAGGAGGTTGGGAACTGCAGTCTTTTTTTTTTTTTTTTTTTTGCGGTTTTTGGCCGGATCTGGGTTTGAACCCACCACCTCTGGCATATGGGGCCAGCGCCCTACTCCTTTGAGCCACAGGCACCACCCCAGGGAATTGCAGTCTTTAAAGAGCCATGTGGGCTCAGCTCCCGTAGCTCAACCAGCTAAGGTGCCAGCCATATACACCAGAGCTGGAGGGTCGGAATCCAGCCCAGGCCTGCCAAACAGCAATGACAACTACAACCAAAAACTAGCCAGGTGTTGTGGGCGCCTGTAGTCCCAGCTACTTGGGAGTCTGAGAATTGCTTAGCCCAGGAGTTGGAGGTTTCTGTGAGCTATGATGCCACGGCACTCTACCCAGGGTGACAGCTTGAGGCTCTGTCTCCAAAAAATAGAAAAATAAAGAGCCATGTGCCTAGCTAAGATTTGGGGGTGCATTACTAATGGAAGAATAGAAGAGCTTACTGGGAGACAATTAGCTCTCCCTGCCACATTATCTTTTTTTTTTTTTTTTTATAGAGACAGAGTCTCACTTTATCGCCCTCAGTAGAGTGCCGTGGCCTCACACAGCTCACAGCAACCTCCAACTCCTGGGCTTAGGCGATTCTCTTGCCTCAGCCTCCCGAGTAGCTGGGACTACAGGCACTTGCCAAATCGCCCAGCTATTTTTATGTTTTGCAATTCAGCCGAGACCGGGTTTGAACCCGCCACCTTCAGAATATGGGGCCGGCGCCCTACTCACTGAGCCACAGGTGCTGCCCCCACATTATCATTTATCATTACTCTAAATGTCCGTCTTGTACAGTATGACAAAGTAACAGTGATCCTTAGGCATCCTTGACCTGACCCATCCAGCTGTCATATTCAGCTTCAAGCCCTTTCTATCCAGTGTTTTACAGACAGGGATAATTTGTCTGTATCGGTAGGGGGGAGAGAGTTGGAGACTTGGGTCTGGGCAATTCTATTGGGAAGAGAGAAGCCATGATCCTGGGTACTGAGTTGAACAACAGGAGATGCAGAGCTCCTGAGACCTTCGGGGAAAGGCTACAGGTATGAGAGCTTTCCTCTGAGAAAAGTTATGTGGCTTAGATAAAATGGGAAAATTGAGGGATAATGGGAGCTTCCTGGTTCCACAGGAAGGAACACAAAAGTTAGAGAAAGGGCAGAGGCAGCATCCCCCAGGGGAGGCAGGCATCCCTCGCTCCAAGGGGCTCCTCTGCAAGAGAGAGCCACAGCGAAGCTAAATTATACCCCAACGACAACTTGTACCCCAGCAGCTGGGGCGTGCAAGCAAGAGATGGAGCCATCTTGGACACTAGGGACATTAGGGCACTTCTGACCACAAATGGGCAGCCAGGCATGTGAGGAACTTTCTACCCTCCCTCTGTTCTTTCCTCCCTGCCTCTGACTCTACAAGCAGAAGAGGGAGGAGGAGAGGAAGGAGGAATGAAAGGGCAGAGCACAGCCATCCCCTCAAAGTCCCTAGAGCCAGAAGTAAACCTTATGTGATGTGGTATATACAGATCTTTCTTTCTCTTACACTGTTCATTCAACAGACCATTTACTGAGTGCCTACTAGGTGCCAGGTGCTGCTCCAGGCTCTGAGGATATGGATATGAAAAGAGAGGAAAAGCCACACCCTTAGTGAGCTTATGTTCTTGGCAGTTAATAAACTGTACCTGACTCGAGAGCAGGGACTGTGTCCTATCTATGGCTCTATCCCAGGACCCTGCACCATATTTGACTAGTGCTTGGTAAACATTGGCTAGATGAACCACCTTGAAGTTCTGGTTTTGTGGTTGGGTGTGGTGGCTCACGCCTGTAATCCTAGCACTATGGAAGGCCTAAGTGTGTGGATCCTTTGAGTTCAGGAGTTCCAGACCAGCCTGCGCAAGAGCAAGCCCCTATCTCTCCTAAAATAGAAAAAAACAAAAAGGAGGAAATTAGCCAGGCATTGTGGCAACCACCCACAGTTCTAGCTACTCAAGAGGGTGAGGCTTGAGAGCAGGAGTTTAAGGTTGCTGTGAGCTATACTGATGCCACCGCACTCTACCCAGGGTGACAGAGTGAGACTCCATCTCAAAAAAAAAAAAGAAAAAGTTTTGATTTTGTATTGATAACATGTGGTTACTTCCCCAATGTTGACAGGAAAAAAAGCCCAAAATCTGTAAAATAATTTAAAGAGGTCTATTCTGAGTCAAAAATGTATTACCATGGCCCAGTGGGGGAGCCACGACCAAGAAGTCTTGAGCAATTGATCTGGAGACAGTTGGGTTAGTTGGTTTTAGACATTTTAGAGAGACTAAAATTTCAGGTACAATCATAAATCAAGGCCAGGTGTGGTGGTTCACGCCTGTAACCCTAGCACTCTGGGATCAAGGCAGGAGGATGGCTTGAGCTTAGTTCAAGACCAGCCTGTCTAACAGTGAGATCCTGTCTCTACTGAAAATAGAAAAACTAGTTGGGTGGGGTGGCAGGTGCTTATCAGTCCCAGCTACACAGGAGGCTGAGGCAGGAGAATTGCTTGGATCCAGGAGTTTGAGGTTGCTATGAGCTAGGCTGACACCAGAGCATTCTTAGCCTGGGCAACAGTGAGACTCTGTCTCAAAAAAAAAAAATAAATAAATAAATCAGTACACTGATTTGGCCCAAAAAGGTCAGACATCTCAAAGCAGGGGGCTTCCAGGTTATATAGGTAGGTTCGAAGATTTTTGGTTTGTAGTCTATTAAAGAAAGCTTCGTCCAATGGCTTGGAATGTTTTGTTTTGTTTTGTTTGAGACAGAGTCTCAAGCTGTCGCCCTGGGAGGAGTGCTGTAGCATCACAGCTCACAGCAACCTCCAAGTCTTGGGCTTAAGCTATTCTTTTGCCTCAGCCTCCCAAGTAACTGGGACTACAGGCGCCCGCCACAATGCCCAGCTATTTTTTTTTTGTTCTTGTTGTTGTTGTTGCACTTGTCATTGTTGTCTTAACTGGCCCAAGCTGGGTTTGAACCCTCCAGCCTCCGGTGTATGTGGCCGGCATCCCACCCACTGAGCTACAGGCGCCACCGGCTTAGAATGTTTCAAGATGAGAAAATCTGTTAGTCAGAGACAAGCCACACTATACCAACCCAAGTGATCTGTTAAGCAAATTGATGGCCTGCAGGGATAATTTAACCTTTGCCCTGCATGGTCTCAGGTCTAGTTAATAATTTAGTATCCTGTTTGTTCATTTGTTTGTTTTTGTCTTTGTTCTCAGACAGTCTCACTCTGTCGTCCTTGGTAGAGTGCTATGGCATCATAGCTCACAGCAATCTGAAACT
Organism: Arctocebus calabarensis; assembly: GCA_963573935.1. Taxonomy (NCBI): domain Eukaryota; kingdom Metazoa; phylum Chordata; class Mammalia; order Primates; family Lorisidae; genus Arctocebus; species Arctocebus calabarensis. The sequence continues at coordinate 19,456 of CAUYON010188238.1, forward strand.
CTTGGGCTCAAGTTATCCTCTTGCCTCAGCCTCTCAAGTAGCTGGGACTATAGGCACCCACCACAACACCAGCTATTCTTTTTTTAGAGACAAGCAATCCACCTGCCTCAGCCTCCCAAAATGCTAGGATTATAGGTGTAAGGCACCATGCCCAGCCAATAATTTAGTACCTTATTGTCATCAAAAGTCTCTTCTGTCGGCTCGGTGCCTGTGGCTCAACGGGCTAAAGCGCCAGCCACGTACACCTGAGCTGGCGGGTTCGAATCCAGCCCGGGCCAGCCAAACAACAATGACAGCTGCAACCAAAAAATGGCTGGGCGTTGTGGCGGGTGCCTGTAGTCCCAGCTACTTGGGAGGCAGAGGCAAGAGACTCGCTTGAGCCCAGGAATTGGAGGTT
>CAUYON010188240.1:0-43529 GCA_963573935.1 Arctocebus calabarensis
TATATAGTGATCAAGGAAATGCCATGAAGGATATCTGTAACAGTATGATCAAAATATTTCTGAATGTATATGAATCGTGCCCTGTGATTGCACCAATGTACATAATTATGATTCAATAAAATTATTTAAAAAAAAAAATTGTAACTTTACAAAATGTAATCAATATGAAAAAACCATTAAAATATGTATTTGGGGGTAGCAAATCTTTGCAATCTGATGAGAATTTTTCACTTATACCACATCTCGGTTCAGAAGAGCCACATTTCAAGTGTTCAATAAAATGTACATGACTAGTGGCACCAACTTGAACAGCTCAAGAACTATAAAATAAAAGTACAGCATTATACAGAATTTAAGTTTCCTTTTGCTCAAAATAATATGCAGTCATAAAGCTAACCTAATCTTCTAATATCTCATCATTTGCAACACTGATTTATGCTTTCTTTTATTTATTCAAGAGTTTAAGATTGAGTGGCCTGTAAGTACCAGGCCTTATATTAAGCTCCAAGTAAATACAGATAGCTAAGGAATTATTCCATCTCCAAAAGCTCACCACCTCATATAGAAAGGACAATTTCTAAGTCTGCAAGAACATAAGACAGTTAAAAAGTAACACAATGATAGATAAACTTGGGCGTAGGGGCAAGGTTTATATACCAAGGAAGAAATGGCCATTTGTTTCTGAGAGCTGAAAAGGGCAAAGACAGCATCCTGGAAGTGCTGATGGTTGAGGAGCGTTTACGAAGTGGGAAACACTTTCAATTCAGCAGAGGGGGCAGTGTGATGAAAGGCAGAGAGGTGACCCAGCCCCATTCTCCAGGGACCTGCAGGGTGTTTTGACTGACTTCCGGATGCTAGGAAGGTAAGTCTTAGCCTGGAAGCCTAACAAGGAGCCACACCTCAGAAGGATTTATTCAGCAATGATTAAAATGACTAAATTTGTATTGCACCCTCTAGGTAAAAAACAGGCATTGCACAGAGGGAGGCAGGGGTTGGCACGATCACCTTTGCACTTTGGAAACATCATTTGGCTGAAGTGTGAACCCTGGATTAGAGGGGTGGGTGCAGGGAACAAGACACAGGGTAGGATTGCAGTAACCTAGACAAGTAATGATGAAGGACCAAAACAGTGCAGCAAGCAGGGGATGTGGGCACAGAAAGGGCAGGGGCAGCAAGAGCCTGTGTGTGACAGAGAGGGGTGGAGAAGAGGCCGCGGCCCAGAACACTGCCCACGCCGCTGGAAAGAAACTGAGTTTCTACTGGCCAATGCAAGAAAAACAGGAGAAGCCCTTCACAGAGCAAAAGTCCCTTAAGGAAGGTTCCAGAAAGACCTGCCTTCTACAGAATGCTTCTATATACCAAGTCTGCCCTGGTTAAGTTCAGTATAATGGGACCTGATCAGTTTGTCTTTTCATGAAAATCTCAGTAAAAGAAAAAGCTGTTTTCTTGAAAAAAGAGATATTTTTTGAAAGATATCCATAGTGAATTTTCAGCCCTACATTGAAACAGTCATACCACTGTACAGTTTGATGTTTATTTTCTGACGAAGTATCTTGAGTTCATGATCTAATGTTCTTGAGTCAACCACAAACTCCCCACAGAACACTACATTTGCCTTAACTGCAAAGTCAGTGCTCATTTTTGATGTTTCGATGATGGAAATATATCAGCTTCTCTTCACCTCAAGCAGTCATTAGTTATTATCTGGTCAGGTCCGACCACACTTTTCAGTCTCTTATCATCACAGATTTCACCATCATAATTAACTGTCTTGCAGTGCAGCTCCAATCATTACATCTTTTCTTAACTTTGTCTGAGGTAAGCAGAAAGAAGAGGTAAGATTTCTTACCTTGACAGCTCTTTTTATTAGAGAGCAAAATCGTTGTCAGAAATCCTCCACCGCCACCACCTGGTAATCTTCCTCTTATGACTAATTGAGTAGAACTGGCTCATACATACACCCTTAACCCACTAGCAAAGGCCAACAGGATTATCATGCTCCGACCTAGAAAAAAATGGTTGATTCCATGAGTCTGTGTTTGGGATTGGTGAGGTGCGGGAGTGAGGAAGAAAGCTGCCTTTCCTCATCATTTGCTACCAAAATAATAATAATAGTTGGTATATTGTTGCTGTAACAAATTACTACACACTTAGTGGCTTAAAATAACATAAGTCTATTATCAGCTTAGGGTCAGAAGTGCAAAATAAGTTTCATTGGACTGAAATCGAGGGGTCAGCAGGGCTTCAGGCCCTCTGGAGGCTCTAGAGAAAACTCAGTTTCCTTATCTTCGCCATCATCGAGAGGTCACCTGCATTCTTAGGCTTGTGGCCCCATCCTTTATCTTCAAGTTAGCAATAGAGCATCTTACAAATGGAGCTCTCTTACAAAAAGTGAGAGTATCTTTCTCTCCCTCCTCTTTTTCTTTCTCTGGCATTCTCTCTTTTTCCTTCATCACCTTGACTTTTCTAAATCTAACCCTCTGCATCCCTTTTGTGAGAACTCTTCTGATTATGCTGGGTCCATCCATGGTAACATCTCCACCTCAAGATCTTTTACTTAATCACATCTACAAAGTCTCTTTTTCCATGTACCACAACATATTTCCTGGCTCCAGGGATTAGGATGTGACTTAGGGCGAGCAATTTTCACCCTACCACAGTCAGTCATCTATAACCTGAGAACATTAAATGATTGCCATGAGAGCTGTCCCTTGGTGTCTGTCATGGCAAGCCCTAAACTAAGCATTTTGTGTATGTTACCTGGAGAAGATTAACACTAACATTTGGAGAGAGGTAGCATCCACATTTTGCAGATGAGGAGAATGATACCCATCATGTCCATGTTCATGGAGCCAGAAATCGGCTTCAGTCCAAATCCAAATCCGCCCACACACTTAAAGCTGTGCTTTCCATGCTCTCTTCTGCCCTTAGCAGGCTGTCAAGTGAAGCCCTTCAAATTTCCAAAGTTAAGTGATTTGTTTTATAAGTTCACACCTTATCAGTGACAAATGTATACCTGGACCCTATTTCTGTGAATTCTCATTGTGAAATGCACAATGCAGCATTTTTTTAAAGAATGCTAACAATTTAATTTCAATTTGCTTAGGAGGACTTATCACTATTGGAGCAGTCAACCCCTACCAACCTATTTCCACTTTTCCCCTATCCTGTTCAAGGTCATAAAAGCAAAGATTTTAACAAAGTAAACATTTTAAAATTGACGTTAGTAATAACAAGTGAGATTATTGTTTTATAATTTTTTTTGTTTTTAAGTTCTGAGATGGTCTTTAGCTGCATTTAAATAATTATAATAGGTTATCTCTCTGGAAGGAATTCCCCTATCTACTCAAAATCAGACACACACACACAATTTAAAAGCTAATATTTTGGTTCGGTATTAAAAATGAGTTACATAAACTGTTTATCACAGCTCAATTTAGAATCACCAAAATGTGGAAACAGTCTAAATGCCCACCAACCCAGGAATGGATTAACAAGCTGTGGTATATGCACACCATGGAATACTATTCAGCCATTAAAAGAAATGAAGACTTTATAGCTTTGCATTAACCTGGATGGAAGTCAAACACATTATTCTTAGTAAAGCATCACGAGAACGGACATGCATGAATCCTATGTACTCAATTTTGATATGAGGACAATTAATGATCTAGTACATGGTGTGGTGGGAAGGGAAGAGCAGAAAGAGAGAGAAGGAGGGAGGGAGTGGAATAAAGGAAAAACAGAGAGAGGGAAGGGGAAGTGGGGGTCTCAGTGTGTGACACACCTTTTGGGGACAAGGCAAAATTATAAGAGAGACTTTACCTAACAAATGCAATCAGTGTAACCTGGTTTCTTATACCCTCAATGAATCCTCAACAATAAACAAAAAATTAATTTCAAAATATTAAAAAAATAAGTTACATTTTTGAAAGTTGACAGCATTCACTCAGGAGTATTAACACATAATAATAAGTAGCTGTGATATATAATACTATGTACTATATAATACTATAGTTTATATACTATAAACTATATAACATTTATATTATATTATATTATATCATATCATATTGTATTATATATAAGAAACAAAGACATGTTCTAGACCTCATGGCACTCATTTCCCAAAAGGGCAGAAGGATAATTAGGATAGTGGGATAACTTTGATTTCAATAATAATGAATAATCAAAGTCCCTACAAAGACGCACTAAAAGCAAATATAGAAAAGTGCAACAACAGCCTTAACAAGGGGAATATCTTTTTAAAGAAAGCACAGATGCAGGCAGCACCTATGGCTCAGCGAGTAGGGCGCCGGCCCCATATAACGAAGGTGGCAGGTTCAAACCCGGCCTCAGCCGAACTGCAAAAGAAAAATAGCCTGGTGTTGTGGCGGGTGCCTGTAGTCCCAGCTATTGGGGACGCTGAGGCAAGAGAATTGCTTGAGCCCGGGAATTGGAGGTTGCTGTGAGCTGTGTGATGCCACGGCACTCTACCGAGGGCGATAAAGTGAGACTCTGTCTCTACAAAAAGAAAAAAGAAAGCACAGATGCAATGTAAAATCCCTTCTATACTTTGCCTTTTAGACCATCTTCAGCTGCATATTTGGAACTAATTTTTTCTCTTCCTTTATAATTGAACACCAGTCAACTCTTTGGTCTGATGAGTGTCCCACTGAAATTCAAAAATTAAATACTGGACCACAATCTTTGTGTCAATTAACACTTTGATTTTCCGGTTGCCCATGCATGTTTAAATGTTAAGGATGGAGTAATACAATATTTATATAAATAAGCACAGAAGCAAACACTGCCATTCAGTCAACACTGCCTGGCTGGCAAGCAGGAGCAACAGCCAGTGGACATCACCCCAAATTCAGCCTAAGAAAGGCAGTTTGGATGTATTATTGTATATCACATATAAAAAAAAAGAATGAAAATATCAAACAGAAGAGAAAGAAAGCCTATTGCCCTATCCTCAAATGTTAAGCCCCAATGTCTCAACCACTAGACACAATGGTTTCATGTGTGTGATGTAGGAGGGTATATGTGGAAGGAAGTGGCATCTGTCTGTCTGTCTGGGAAACAAGTGTGGCTTTTTGTCTGAAGTTCAGACAATTCTTGAATGAAAATGCATCCAGCATAATGTAGTCCAAACAATCTCATATTCTTCTCCAATGACCCCCCAAGTCCACATCCCTCTCTTCTCCCTCTAAAGTTAGATCTCAGGACCCAGCCAACTTCAGGTGTATGGGACATGTGGAACCTAGTGCAAGCCTTTCCTGCAGCCACCAGCACTGCTGTGTTCCAGATGTGCACCATTCACTGCGTGCCAGCGCTGCTGCTGCAAATGTGGAAGTTTACAAATGAGTCATGAAGTAAAAATGACTAGGAAGCTCCAGCATGAGCCATCACATAAAAGCTGAAATTTGGACCATCCACTGATTTCTCTTTTAAAAGTATTGATGAAGAGGATTCCCTTACAACCTGAGCCACATTCAATACTGGGCAGAAACTTGTGGATAACTCTTCTCAGGCTTTTGGGAACATCAGAAGGTTCTTATTAAAATAAACACCGAGTAATAAACTTTAATAGTCTCCAGAGGTACATAATGCCAAAGAATAATACATAAAAAATGCTGATTTAATCAGAGTACTTATAAACTCCTCATAAATCATTTATTGCAAAGCATAATTTTGAATTATTCAAAAGATACTAAACCCATGATGAATTATAACTCATGCTGAACTAAGCCTTATGTTTCCAGTATCAAACAAATAGATAAATTAATGTCCTTAATTAGCAGCTGATGAGGAGAAATCATGCGTAGCTTTAAAAGAATCCTACAATGTCTGTGAAATTTCCAAGATTGTTGGCTAAAATAAGCTCTTCCCTTTCCTCACAGCTTTTTTTTTTCTGGATTTCCCTACAAGCTGTCAACCCAATATATCACTCGAGATTGGGTAGCTGCCCATCATAGGAAATTGCTGTCTGACAAAGGTATTTCCAATCAATAATTACTGTATCTGTCAAGAAGATAGTTAAAGCCATATAATAAAACCTAGAAACTCTGACATTTCCCCATGTCTAGGTAACCAGTATCCTTTCTCTCACACATGCACCAAACAGATGCCCGCTATTTGTTAGCAGAATACAAAATAAAACACCACAAAGCCTCTTTTCTTCAATTTGCATAAGCAGCACAAATGCAGGAGGGGAGAGTTGGCATTAAAGACTCTGGGTTTCTTTCATTTGTATCTTCTAGTTGTCAAAATCTGAAAAGGCATAATCACCCTGACAAGAAAAGTCAACGGTTTCTATGGTAATGTTGAGAAGGGAATGCCAAAGATAGGCCAAAGGAGGTGGGAAAGGGGTCAAGATTATTACTACAATTCCTCTCCTTGCCAAAGCTTTTCAACTATTGGATTGAAAAAAAAATTCAATTTTAGTATTTTCTTGTTATTCTTGGGTAAGGATCAAACGTCAAGTTATAGAGGAGAATGTCTGAGAGGAAAGGAGTGGGAAGGAAATTTTTATGATGGAATCAGAGTGCTGAGATCTGAGTTGATAGACAAGCTTTGAGAGTTTCCCTGACATCCCCAAAGCAAAGCAAACCTCACACTTACTATCAAGGCTTCCTAGAAGCAGGGTCACACTGACTAACCTAAAGCTGTGGTCTCCCAACTCAGACTGCAGACCTGTACCTCTCCAGCCACGTGGCAGGAGATGAGCTGCAGGCAAGTGAAGCTTCATCTGTATTTACAGTCGCTCCCCATCACTGACATCACTACCTGAGCTCTGTCTCCGGTCAGATCAGCAGCAGGAGTAGATTCTCACAGGAACAGGAATCCTACTAACAACTGTGCCTGCAAGGGATCTAGTTTGCATGCTCCTAATGAGAATCTATTGCCTGATGATTTGAGCAGGAGCTGAGGCTGTGATGCTAGTGCTGGGAGGGGCAACAAATACAGATTATCATGAGCAGAGATGTTTGACTGTGTAGAGTCTATAATAAATCAATTGTTTGCAGACTCACATCAGAAGTATCCCTGTCCACTCCCACCAGTCCATGGAAAAATGGTCTCCATGAAACCAGTCCCTGGTGCCAAGAAGGTTGGGGAATGCTTACCTAAAGGACAAAGAGGAGCAAGGTGAAGAGGGGGAAAGAGTATTTTGGTCTGAGGGATAGTTCAAAGTCTTAAGTAAGGTGAGTCCATGGTATTTGCTGAGCTGAAAAAAGTCCACTTTCTTCTTAAAATTTAGACTACATGAGTTGGAAGAGAGAGAAAGTGATTAAAGAAAGAGGGTGACTTTTCCTCTTTCATTTTTACATGGATGGAACTGGAACATGTTCTCCTCAGCAAAGTATCTCTAGAATGGAAGAAAAAGTATCCAATGTATACACCCCTAATATGAGACAAATTCTTTATCGTTCAAGCGAAGGCTACATATGTTCTATTTTAGAAAGCATGTACTATTCACTTTGTTTCAAACATGTACCACCAATTAGAAATGTTTCTTTATAGTGCTGAATAACATAAAAATAAGCAATCAGATTTTTAAAATGTCCATTTGTACACAAATTTTAAAAGTACATCGAAGAGAAAAATTTGTATTAAATAAATTTTTTAGAAACACTATTCTATTCTTGTAAGCTTGAAAATTAGAATACAAAAAATGTTCTTTAAACCCCTATGTGGCCAAATCCAAAGTCTTACTACTCCCTCTCCCCTCAATGATCTTGTACAAAAAAAGAATGCTTCCTTATTTTTGAAGTTTTTATTAAAGGCACACAAGATTTATTTTTAAGTAACTAAGTATAGCTGGAGGAAGACAAATTAGTCCGTAATCTTTGCTAATTGGGGATGCTTAAGGATGTCAACTCATGGGATAGATAAAAAACAAGAAAAAATACAAAAAATATTAAGTGTAGATTCAGTAACCACACCTGAATAAGATCTCAGAATCTGAACAGGTTCATGGCCATAGAAACAAGCTTTTTAAAGATAACATTATAAAAACAAATGCAATACTCATAAATACAAAGTAGTGCATTAACAAATACATGGCAAATGGAGTAAATGATAATATAATTTGTATAATTTTATCTTAAAATAAAATTTGTAGGGACAGTGTCTTATCCTGATCATAAAACTGATACATCTCAAACAACTTTGAAAATAAGATACTTTGAAAGACTGTTAAAAGGAAAATGGTATTAGATGACAAAAAATTAGGTTGAAGTATTGATAGATACCAGTGAGGAAAATAACTAAAATAAATTTGATGATAATAATCCTGTGACATGTGTGAACAGAAAAAAACAACATTTACCAGTTAATGCTTATACAATATTTTAAACAGGAAAACAAATTTCTGACTAAAATATTCTAAGTACTTATTGCATGATTTGACCTACATTAAATAGAAGTTTAAAATTTTAAGTAAGCTCAAAATTTCAGAGGGTTTTTTTTTTTTTTTTTTTTTTAAAGACAGAGCCTCAAGCTGTTGCCCTGGGTAGAGTGCTATGGCATCACAGCTCACAGCAACCTCCAATTCTTGGGTTCAAAAGAGTCTCTTGCCTCTGCCTCCCAAGTAGCTGGGACTACAGGTGCCCACCACAACGCCCGGCCATTTTTTGGTTGCAACCGTCATTGTTGTTTGGTGGGCTGGGGCTGGATTCTAACCCGCCAGCTCAGATGTACATAGCTGGCGCCTTAGCCCGTTGAGCCATAGGCGCCGAGCCTTAGAGGGGTATTTTTTATCAAGAACATGGTAATAGCCTTATGTCTTCGATTAGAGACTGAATTTTATTTTAAACAAGTGAAGAAATGAAGAATTATATTCTAGCTAGCTTCATGATTCTTAAGATTACCACAGACCATGCCAGAATAGTTTGAAATGATCTATAAAATGTGCACAGGGGGATATTTGTATAATCAGTTTAATTTTTGAGGAAAAGAACTGAATATGAAAATCCCAACCAATTCTGTGATTTGTTATTTTCCATATGACTGACACAGTCTTGGCAATACTGATACCAAACTTTTGAAAATGTTATTTGTCAACAAAATAATCTCTAATGATTTCTACCCTATCAAGTAATCGCTAATGATTTCTAGCCTATCAAGTTATTTTTATTTATTTTTAAGGTTTCTGATTAAAAACTATCAGAGACATCACACTAATTATGGTTCTAAAACTCAATGAAGAATGTGAGATAACTCATTTTAGTCATTTATTATACAAATAATGATTGAGATTTCACTAAGTGCTGGGCATTGTTCTAGTTACAAAGGATATAGCAACACATGAGAACGACCACATACCTGGCTTTATAAAATCCATGTTTAAGGGATAGACAGGAAACAAATGCTAACTATCCTAATAAATGAATAAATAATTCAAATACTAAACAATTCAGGGGAGAAAAATAAAATAGAGTAAAGGGGTAAAGAGCCATTAGGGCAGCAATGAAAGTGATTGTACTGGGGAAAAATTTAAGATATAATTGATGACAAAGAGGAATTAAAAAGGATATCATGTACAAAAACCCTAGGACTAGAATGTCGAAGGTACATAAACAGGCTGATGTAATTAGAGCATAATGTACAAACCAGACAGTGGTAGAAGACAAAGTTGAATAAAAGCAAGCTCTCTATATATTAGGCCCTGCAGACTTTTGTAAAAAATTTGGATTCTATGCAAATTTAATGTAAAGTCATAATTGGAATTTAAGCAAAGACTTTGTATGATCTGATTTATTTTGAAAAATTAATGTATGACATGATTGATAAATAATAATATATTTAATGGAGAAACAATACTAATCCTTCAAAAACTTTCAGAAAGAGGAGACTTCCCAACCTATTCTATTGCCCTATAACAAAAATCAGACAAAGATATCACCAATAAAAGAAAATTACAAGCCATTATCCATCCCCCATGAACACAGAATCAAAAATCCTTAATAAAATATTAGCAAAAGGAACTCAAACACATAAGCTTGTACTTATTATAGTTTATACTTATAACCAAATAGGATTTATACAAAAAATACAAGGTTGGCTTAATATACAAAAATGCTTAAAGTGACATAGTATATCAGTAGAATAAAGAGTAAGAACCATATTGATTAATGAAATGCCAGAAAATTATCTGGAGAATTCCAATAACCATTAATAATAAAAAAAAAATTCCACATATCAGAAATAGAAGGGAACCTTCTCTAATTGATAAATGGGAACTACAAAAAGCCTGCAGCTAATATCATACTTAATGATGCAAGAGTTACTGCTTTCCCAACAAGATTGGGAAGAAGGTGAAGGTACCCAAACTCACCAATGCTATTCAACATTTTCTTTGCAGTTGCAGTTCCAGCCAGTATAATTAAGTAGAAAGGCGAGTGAGAGGGGGAAAGAGAGAAATAGAAGGCACCTAAATTGAAAAGGGAAAAGGAAAATTGTTCTTTATTGTTAGGTGACATAATACTACATATAAAAAAAATCCTAAAGACACAAAAACTAATAAATAATTTCAGGAAGGTCACAAATCACAAGACTATATTCAAAAATCAATTGTATTTACATATATTAACAATGAAGAATCCAAAATTGAAATTAAGAAAACGATTCCATTCACAAAAAGCATCATAATGAAAAAAATACTTAGAAATCAATTTAAGGAAATAAATATAAGACTTAGATGTTGAAAGCTATTAAGCAAAAAAAAGAAAGAAAGAAAGAAAATACACACTACCACATGTTACACCCATGTGAGACTCAAAAACATTATGCTAAGTGAACGATGTCCAACACAAAAGACTACATATTGTAAGATTCCATTTATAAAGATGGTCCAGAAAAGGTAAATTTATGGAGAGAGGAATCAGAAGGAATAGGAATTGACTAATAATAGGTATTAGAGAAATTTTTAGGGTGATGAAAATATTCTAAAACTGGTTTATTGTGATGATTGCACAACTTTATAAATTTACCAGAAGTTATTGAATTGTATGTTTACAAAGGGTGAATTGTATAAGTTTCACCTCAATAAAAATTTTCAATTTCATGGAGGCTAAAACCCAATTATAGCATAGGAATATAGGGAAAGGGGAAAGGGAGGGGAGGGGAGGGGGGAGAATAGGTGGAGGGAGGGCAATTGGTGGGATCACACCTACGGTGCATCTTAGCAGGGTACTGGGGAAACTTATTAAATGTAGAGTATCAATGTCTATATAGTGATCAAGAAAATGCCATGAAGGCTATCTGTAACAGTACGATCAAAACATTTCTGAATGTATATGAATCGTGCCCTATGATTGCACCAATGTTCAGAATTATGATTCAATAAAATTATTTAAAAAATAAAATAAAATAAAATTTATTAAAAATAAAGTTTTTTAATTTTTTTATTTTTATTTATTTATTTATTTTTTAAACAATAGAGTCTCACTTTATCACCCTCAGTAGAGTGTCGTGGTGTCACAGCTCACAGCAACCTCCAACTCCTGGACTTAGGCGATTCTCTTGCTTCAGCCTCTCTAGTAGCTGGGACCACAGGCACCCGCCACAATACCCAGTTATTTTTTTGTTGCAGTTTGGCTGGGGTGGGATTTGAACCCACCACCCTAAGTATATGGGGCCAGTGTCCTACTCAATGAGCCAATTTTTATTTTATTTTTATATTGTTTCAGTTTAATTGAGAGTATAATGAATTAGGTTACAATGTTTGCATTTGTTAGGTAAAGTCCTTCTTATAACTGTGTCCTATCCCCAATGTATGCCGTATACCCTAAAATTTTCAGTTTTATGTAGGACAAGTGAGATGGTAGGTAATCATTCTGGAGTAGTCATCCAGACGGAGGATGTTATACCAGAAAACCCCGAGAAGCTCAGAAACATCCACCTTAGCCCAAAACCAACAGCAATAACGGAAAACAAAACCGGATAAAAACAAAGACCTCAGTCCTAAACTGCGTGAAGCTGAATTCTAGAGCCCATCTAGATGATCTCAGAAGTGCATTTTTCACCAGAGCCTCCAGATAAGACCACCTCTGCTGGACCCTTCCCCCCCAAGTATTAACGAGGTGAAATTGAGAAATAAAAATTGTAGATAGTGATGCTTTGAAATACACACACATGCACACAAGGAAACGGTTACCACAATCAAGCTAATTCAGATATTCATTACCTCACATCGTGTGTGTGTGTGTGTGTGTGTGTGTGTGTGTGTGTGTGTGTGTGTTGAAAACATTCAAGGTCTACTCTCCAGTTTCAAGTATACCTTGTTATTTAACCATAGTCACTGCAATGTACAATAGATCTCCAGATGTTACTTTTCTAACTGAAACTTTGTAACCTTGGACCAACATCCTCCACTTCCACCTCCTACCCCGCTGCTGGAGACCACTCTGCTACTCTGTGCATCTATGAGTTTGATGTTTGTAGATTGCACTTATAAGTGAAATCATGCAATATTGTCTTTCTGTGCCTGGCATATATCAGTATTTCACATAGAATAATGTCCTCTGGGTTCATCTAAGCTGTCATCAATGATACAATTCCCTTCTTCCTCAAGCCTGACCCATATACTATTATGTATCTATATACATTTCCTTGATCCATCCATCCTTCAACGGATACTTAGGTTCTTCCATATCCCTACTATTGTAAATAGTTCTGCAATGAACATGGGGGTACACACATCTCTTTTTACATACTGATTTCATTTATTTGGATATACTATACCCAATAGTGGTTCATTTAGGATTTCTATTTTTAATTCTTTGAGGAACCTCTATAATAGCTGCACTAATTTACATTCTCACCAACAGTGTACGATGGTTCCTTTTTCTTGTCATCTTTCATCATTTTGACACTGGCTATTCTAACAGGTGTGAGGCATATCGCATTGGGGTTTCAATTTGCATTTCCCTGATAATTAGTGACATTGAGCACCTTTTCTCTTCCCTATTGTCCATTTGTATGTCTTCTTTAGAGAAATGTCTATTCAGGTCCTTTGTTCATTTTTTAAATTGGATTTTTTTTTTAGCTATTAAGTTGTTTGAGTTACTTACATATTTTAGATATTAGCCCCTTATCAGATTGCCGTTTGCAAATATGTTCACCCAGCTGCAATCTTGATTTTAATCTTGTGAGACTGAGCAGAAAACCCAGCTGAGCCAGCCTAGATTTATGACCTAAAGAACTATGAAATAGTAAATGAATGTTATTTTAAGCCTATAATTTATTGAAATTTGTTTTGGTAGCAACAGAAAACTAAAACAAGATACTCTACAATTTGGCAATTACCATTAAAGTGAGTGATCCTTATATTGCAATCTGTAAGAAGTTATTACTAAGCATCTTAAAATTTGATGGAATGTTTGAATTTTATTTTCTATCAAGAGAAGAGTCACACATACGGAGTTCATGACTCCATAATCCATTTCTTTCTTCAAAATACAATTTAAGTTTAGTTATAATTTAATAGTAGAACTTATAGGAACTGGATGATAGTAAAAAGTTAACATTACATTTTGAAAATACAGAATTATGTTTCGTAAGGCAAATAAAAAGAACATTCTGGTGGATGAAAATTTTAAACTCTCTTCTTCCATTCCTGTCATAAGAACTATGTGAGATTCATTTTTCTACTATATCTTTAAAACAAAACACAGAAACAGTGGATAGATTCATTAGTTCATGCAAAGAATACTATTTAAATTCAACTTGAATTAGATGAAATTTAAAAGCATGAAAAAAATGCTTCCATATTAAAAACTTTGATGCTGATATATACAACGTGTGTTCCATGTTTGCATATAGGCTATTTATTTAGAGACTTCATTTTTCCAATCAGGAGTAGTTTATTTTTTCAATCTAAGAGCAGCTTTAGAGTTACACAAAATGGAGAGGAAAGTTCTGAAATTTTCCATGGGCTACCTACTCCCACACCTGCACAGACCGTGCTATTATCAACTTTCCCTACCACAATAGTAAGTTTGCTACAACTGATGAACCTACATCATAATCACCCAAAGACTCTAGTTTACTTGAGGGTTCACTTTAGTGTTGTACATTCCATGTGTGTACAAATGTATAATGACCGTATCCATTACATTATCACACTGCCTTAAAAATCCTCCATGCTCTGCAGAGAGAGGGAAGGAGTGAGAGGGTGGGGTCTGGTGTGTGCCACGCCTTTGGGGGGAAACACACGATTGTAAGAGGGTCTTTACCTAATAAATGCAATCAGTGTAACCTGGTTTCTTGTACCCTCAATGAATTCCCAACAATTTAAAAAAAAATCATGTTTTGTGTTCCTCACAAATGAGAAATTTTGAGTACAAATGTGCTTATTCTTTTGTATCTGTGTATCATAAATATGCCAAAAAAAAAAAAAAAAAGAAGAAGAAACTGTCTGAGCTTCCACTGTCAACAGAATCAAATTACTTATTAGATTATGGCTTTACTTACAGATTAATATTCCTATCAAACCTTATGTGGGTTCTTTTATTTTTAATAATGACTATTCCTGTATAAAATACTGAGTTAGTTTGTTTTTAAATCTGCATTTTAATACAAAGTGGAACTTGTGTGTGTGTGTATGTCCCCAGAGTCCCCATCAATCAAGCTGGTTAATGTGAGAACTCCAACACCCCAACAGGATCACCCGAGACTGTTCACCAGCCCAGAAGACACTCAACTGCCAAGACTAGGCAAGAAGAAAAGGGAAACTCCTGTGGATGAAATTACATTCGGGACACACGCAAACACTGGAAGCCAAAAAAAATGGAGGTTCAGCAGACAGAGGAAAGAAATTTTTAGGCAAAGTTTAAAATATCAGGGTATCAAGATGTAAAACTGTGTGATCTACAGTGAGACACACTCTACTATAGCAGGAAAAATAGGCATGGACCTTACACAGACACTAAACCCTGGCTCAAATTCTGACTCTCTAATTTTCATATTACAACTAATTTTTGAATTATGACTATAAAAGAGTCAAATGACTACCTTTTAAAGTGGATTTTTTTTCCGTCTATGTGACATCTTAACTTGTGGCATAGAAGAAAATAAAGTGATAACAGATTCTAAAAAAAAAAAAAAAAAATCCTCCGTGCTCTGCCTACTCATGCCCCCAACCTCTCCACCTGGCAACTATTGATCTTTTTACTGTCTCCATAGTTTTGCCTATTCTAGAATGTCATGCAGTTGGAATTACACAGTATGCATTCTTTTCGCTTGGCTCATTTCATTTCGTAATATGCATTTTAGAGTCGTCCTTGTTTTCCCATGATATGAGATGGCATATTCCTTGTTAGTGCTGAATACTATTCCATTGTATGGATGTACCACAGTTTATTCATTTATTTACTGAAGGGCACCTTGGTTGTTTCTGAGTTTTAGGAATTAAACATGAAGCTGCTATAAGCGTTTGTGTGTAGTAGGATTTTCTGTGGACTTAAGTTTTCAATTTGTATAAATAATGAGCATGCTTGACAGATTGTATGATAAGAGTATGTTCAGTATTTTAAGGAAATGCCAAATAATCTTGCAAAGTAGCCATACCATCTTTCATTCCTGCCAGCAGTGAATGGGAGTTCTTATTTCTCTGTGTCCTTGTCAGCATTTGATGCTGTTGGTGCTTCAGTTTTTGGCTATTCTAATGAGGCCTATCATGGTCTTTCATTATTGTGTTAATTTAAATTACTCTGATGACATACACTGTGGAGTATCTTTTCATATCTTGTTTGTCATCTATGGGGAAGTGATGTTAACATCTTTGGCCCAATTTTGATTGAGTTGTTTTCTATTGTTGAGATTTAAGAGTTCTTTGCATATTTTGGATACCATCCTTTATCAGACCGGTCTTTTGAAAATACTTTCTCCTAGCCTGTGCTTGATTTTTTTATTTCCTTGACCTTATCATTCACAGACCAGAAGTTTAAATTTTAATGAAGTCCAGTTCATCAAGTATTGCTTTCATAGGTCATGTCTTTGATGTTATACCTAAAAAGTTATCACCATATTCAAGGACATTTAGGTTTTCTCCTACATAAGAGACATTTAATGCAAGAAATTGCTATTTTGCTAATAACTTTATTGCACGTTATGATTAAAGAATGATTACAGTTATCAGCATATTTGATCTCTATATCAATTAGTTATAAATACATGTACTTTCACTAAAAAATATGCACTGTTTGGTAAGGATTTTCTTTTCCCTATGTTATATTTGTTTTAATTACATTTATTCAAGTGTAATTTTATATCTACTGAATCTAATAATTTGGGTTTATATAGCAGATGTCTTTTTTTTATTTTTCATTTTATGGTAATTAATTTTCATTATAATTTTTCCATGACAATTTGGAAATTTTAATATTGGTACCTCTCCACAGAAAGCTGTTAAAAAATAATCTATACCTTATCTGATTCACTATACCCTAACTCCAGACCTATTACATTTAGTCTATGGAGGTGCCCAACAATGTACTTGTCTTGTTTGGTTTTAAGGTCCCCGGGCGAGTTTAATAGGCAGCCTGAGTTGTATAATGTAATGGTGGAGTAAAATCAGAGCTTTCAGGTAAACTTGGGAAATGTAACCTTTGCAGAGAAGTAGGAATTATGAATTTTTCCTGATCGTTTTTTATTTTGTCATTTAGTGTTATCAAATATAATTTCATACTCCAGCAAAAAAAAAAAAAGCCACTGTTTAGTAAAACAATATTCTAGAGTATAAAACCCTTCTCTAACAAAGGAACTACCTTAAAATTTAAAAACTTCTCATAGTATGCAAGCCTTAAATATGTATTTTTTAAAAAAAGAAACAAAATAATTAGAATTGGAAATTCTGTGTTAAAATAACTGCACCGACAATAACATCTTTCTCATTTTAGAGGAGGAGACACAGAAGGTCACAGGACATAAGAAGAAGAGAAAAGGAAACAGTCATCTGAGAAGTGCTTCATGGTAGGGCAAGGGGAGAGAATCTGCAAACAGAAGGGAGGAAGAAAAAGGGTAAGGAGGCAGGGAGAGGAAATTGCCCAGGAAAGTGGGAACTGCTTCAAAATATACATGATGCTTCACCACCAGAATTCTGGCAGTACTATCCTGGCCACTCTCCAAGGCTCAAGAAAGGGGTTGATGAACAGGGCAGAAAAGCCTCACTTACTGAAAACTGCTTTTATATGATCATTCCCCAGGCAACAGCAATAGCCCTAAAAGACTGAAAATCTGACCAAATACTATTGGTTTCTTGAGTAATATCCTTTTAATTAATCATATGAATGCATTAAGCAACAAATACTTTAAGCATGAATATATTATATATGTAATTAGTATTTACATTATATCACAATGTATGTATTTAGTTGACAATTATTAAATCTGGATTAGAATTACATGAGAATGTATTTACTAATCTTCTGACCTTTGGGCATGCTTGAAGTCTTTTTAAATGAAATATTTACATCATTGATTCAGTTACATAGATTTAATCAATTTTTCAGCATTAAATTAAAAATTAATTGTGGCCTTGGAATATATAATATGTATGACTGTCTTAAATGTTTAAACAACTAAAAACTGATAAAATATCAAATATTACAATAACTAAAGAACAACCATCCACGCTTGCACAAAAATAGCTTTTAAAATTGTTAATATAATGATTTATATTACTTTTTGTCATTATCTTTTTTTAAAATATGGTCATTCTTTCTCTCTGGAATATCTTCCTAAGGCTTTTAGTAATTTTACTATTTTTATGACTTTTTAGAGTTTTAGTAATCTTATCAGACACTTTACAAAAAGGAAATAAAATTTTTGGCCATCCAAAGTTACAGTTTCTGGGTCAGTATGGGAAAGAATACTTATAGGAATATATCTATTAGCATATCTGCAAAAATTTCTTAAAAAAATAAGAAAACAAATCCAGCAATATCAATAAAAAAAAATTCAAGTAACTAGAAAGAGTTAGTCTCAGAAGAGCAAGGACAACCAAATGTTATAAAATTTTTTGCTACAGACCATAACATTGACAAATTGATATAGTTAAAGGAAAAAAGAGTAGGAAATACTTTGATATTTGCTAAAGGATAATTCAATTAAACTCAGTTTCAATTCATGATTCTAGACATAAACAAAAAACTTTACAAGCTCAGGACAAGAATTTTCCCTATTTTAATTAAGAGTGTCTAGGAAAAACTAAAATTAAAAGATAATTAATGATAAAATCTTAGAAGACCTAGCTTAAAAGCTAGGAACAATCCAAAGACATTCATGTTATTAGTACTATTCAAAAAGTATAGTCAACAAAAATATGAGATGAAAAAGAAAATAAAGAAGTATATGTGAAAAGGGCAGCATGTTCATTTGTAAAATATCCATATAAAAATTTCAGAAGAATCTTCACACAAAAGATTAGATTATATCCAACTGAAAAAAAGACTTCTGAATATTATCAGTAGAAAAGTACTGATACGGGTTCAGTGTTAGTTTAGATGGTAATTAACACAGGCTTCTGGCTCCTGTCTCTAAAAGCAACTGAACTAAAAAAGGAAATGTGAAATCCAAGATATTACATGTAAAAAAAATTTTTTTTAAATCTTGAGCTAAGCCCTTGGGGAAATTTAAAAAAGTTGTTTGGAACTGGTATATAATTAGGTAGATAAAGTAGAAGAATATACATTTTTCCTAAGTACTTATGAATAATTTCTAAAACTTGATCACATTCTAGCCTAGAAAGCATGTACAAGCAGCAGGTAATCTATAGATTAATAATTAATAAAAATCTAGATTATGTTCTCTGCCATCAATATATGATTAAATTAGAAAATTATAACATAAAATAAATTAACCCTCCATATACTGGAAGATAAAAAATCTCCAACTCTTAGTCGCTACGGATCAAAAAGGAAATAACAATGGAATTTCAAAAATACTTAGAAATAAATGATAGTAACACTGCATGTAAAAACTTACCTAATAACACTTCAGAGGAAATGTGGGATAAACATTTATCTAACATCAGAAAAAGCCAAAAATTAATTAGCTAACATAAAAATAAGAAAAATAATAGCAAAATATAACCCTAAGAAAGTAAAAGCAAAGAGAATTTTTATTTTTTTTTCAAGGAGAATTTTTAAAAGCAATCATTAATGATATACAGAAAAATATATGAGGGATCTATAAAGCTGATATTCTCAAATGATTAGTCTTCAGGAAAATTCAAATTAAAACAATAATTAAACTTCATATCACACTAACTAGAAGAATTAGTTTTGAAAAAAAAAAAGAAAACTGACAATACCAAATTTTGTGGGATATGGAATGATGAAATTCTAATATGTTGCTGTTAGACATGAAAATAAACTATAACCATTAGGAAATTTATTTGTGCCTTAGAAAGTTAATTCCATGGCCCATAAATTTCACTCCAAAAGAAATGAAACAATTGCCAAATAAAAGATTTATATAAGAATGCTTAGATTAGTATTATCCATAAGAGTCCCAAACTGGAAACATCCCAACCATCAATCAACAGGAGATCAGAGAAACAATGTGTGGTATGTTTATATAATAGAATTCTTCTCAGTAATAGCAAAGAACATGCATGGATCTCAAAATTATTAAATTAAGTGAAAGAAATCAAACACAGAAATGTATATACTATATGATTACATATATGTGAAGTTCAAGAACAGGCAAAAAAAGTACACGGTGATGATCTATGAAAGGCTGAGAGGTGAGACTACAGTAGGGATTGAATAGAAGGTGAAATGTTTTGCATTAGAGTATTAGCATGGGTATATGTAGGAATATTGTAACATTGCATTTTCCAAAAATGACTACAGCAAAACCTCTCAAACTGTGAGTTGTTCTACACACAATGTGACTGTGCCACTCTCCTACACAGAGATGGATTCTAATTTCACTACCCATGAATCAATGCTTACCTGAATAACTTGCCTAACTAGCAGAATGTGGCAGAGGTGACATGCTAAGACTTAAGAGGCCAGACCATTAAAAAAGACTTGCAGTTTACTCCTGGGTCTCATGAGACATCCTCTTAGCATTTAGCTACCATGATGTGGAAAGCCAATGTCACACGAAGAGCCAAGTATAGGAGCTCAGGTTGAGAGCTTTGGCCAGGTGCCCAGCCCAGCTTCTAGGTAATGTCCAGCAGGATCCCATATCCATGGGAGTGAACCACATTGGATGTCCAGCCCTGTCCAGTTTCAGATAACTAAAACCTTAGCTGACATCTAACCAAACTACAGGAAACACTCAAAATGAGAATTCCCCAGCCAAGCACAGTCAACTCCAAAACCATGACAGTCGATAAACTGTTCTAAACCACTAAGTTTTAGGATAGTTTGTTGTTAGCAATAGATAGCCAGAACCTTTTCTGAATTGCACAAGAAATATGTGTGCACATTTTACCACATAAAAATAAGATCGTAAGGAGAATACTTTGTATTGGAATTAGGTTTAGTAACATATAAAAGAAATAAAAGTAGCAATAGCTCAAACAAGAGAGAAGTATATTTCTCTCATGATGTAAAAATAATAAAAAGAAAAGAAAAAAGTCCAAAACTATAAAAATTAGGGTCTATTTGGCAGTCTCACAGTCGCAAGAAACCAAGACTCTGCCTAAATCTTCCTTTCATGAGCGTTAAAGCCCCATCTTACTTCAGGTGGTTCACAGGCTTACATAGCATCAACCGCTGGGGCGACACAACCAGTCACCACGTACCACAGATCTCCATGTTCAAAGGGGCCCCGTTAATCAAGTCTCCTTTTCACGCCATCTGCCATTCTCCCAGGTCAGGATGCTTTATCTTTGTCCTACATTAATACAATAAGATCTCTTCTTCCAGTCGCATTCTGACCTCTCTTTCTCTAGTCCCAACTCGCAGACTGCCAGAGTGACTTTCCCAAACAAATAAATCTCTTTATTTTATTTGATCACTTTACTCCGCCCCCAGCCCTCATCCCATTGTTCAGACCCTTTAATACATCCCTATTGCCAATCAAATAAGATCTAAACTCAGGGTAAGAACTACTCAAGATTGTTGGAGCATAAAGTCTGAGCATACGGTTTATAGTCATAGCTATTGTTTTTTTGGGGGGAGCATAGATTATCGTATTTCTATCAGATAGTACAAATCTTAATTACAATCCTTTTGTGAAAAATATGTTGGATTATCTCATCTATTTTAGGATCCTACACTTGTGCTGTTTAAAAACACCATTTAGATACTAGTTTAAAGGTGGGAGGGGAAAAGTGGGGCAACATGAAATATTGCCCCTTTTGGAAATCGTTAAGCGAAAAATGTTTAATTCGTAAAAGAAATCTAGGTAACGGGACATCACGGATGCCTCTTAAGTATGAAGGCTTTGCATATTTTGTTTCATAACACCTCTCCCTTCGTGGTTTGCATTTTTCTATTCTGAGATCACATATATACATATATGTATATGGTATCTCATTTACATAAATTGTTTAATAGTTTTCCCCTTCACATTTAAGTCCTTAATTCATTAACAACTGAATTCTATAGTCCCATGGCCCTATATGTGGCAGAAGGCAAAGGTAGAATTTCATTTTTGTATGGATAAGTGGATAGACAGTACATAGATAGATATACAGATATATAGGCAGATAAATAGATGAAGGTTTCATTCCTTTCTTGCCTGGATTTATCCAAGGTAGAAAGCTAAAACTACCTTAAGTCACTAGCTTAAAAAACAAAAACAAAAAAAACTAAGTTCGTTGAAGAGATGACATGGGGTGCCCTACTGAGCAAAAAAAAAAAAATTCTAGGATTGTAAAGAGAGAGCTCTCTCTTGAGACTGAAAGGTAACAGAGGTTATTCAGAGCCATTTCCTCTGGTGTAATGTCACCCCCAGGCACAGATAATACCTCAGAACTGACTGGGCACTGTGCCTTGAGAGACATAAAAATCCCATCCTGGCCTGTGACCCACAAGAAGTTTGTCAAGCCAGAAGGGGACACATACATGTGACAACTGACCCAATGTCCCGAGGTGCCTCTCCAGTGTGTTCTTGATGCTGAAGCATCAGGACCTTTGTACAACCCCGGGGCAGGGGCAGACCCACTACAACTGAGACTGATTAACCAGCCGGCCGAGCAAAACAGAGACGTGCAACATACACAATCAATTTAAACAAAATGCAGATCCATTACTTCTTGCACACGTAAGTCCATCAACTATGATGCATAACTGCTACGTGCATTTTAACTTTATAATAATAAATAAAATTGACAATTTTTCCAGAAATAAATATAGACATAATCTATAATGTATATGAAACTGCAATATTCAAAATACTGAAAACTCAAGTGTTTACAGTGTCTACAGATGATTTAGGAAGACTTAAAACAATGAGGTAAATAAACTAAAAAACGCCATTAAAGTTTAAATAGAAATTATTCTCATTCATCTCCTATCAATCACTTATTTACTCATGTATTCAGGAAAACCACAATGAGCTGATACTAAAATGATAAAGATTTGTTCTGACACACTTAGTTAAATATTTCAAATCTCTTTTCCACACTGTAGGAATCCATTTAGTTCTGAAGCTAACTACTGTGATGAATGGTTTGTGAAGGAATTGCAAAAGTACATGTTATTGTCTGTGAATTCTTATACTGGAGTATGAAGTATGAACTCTTATGCTATGTGCCAGTACTTTATTTATAACACTTAATATACAATATGAAATAAAGAAAACCACAAACGCACTTAAACTAAACATTAAAGGTTGTTGTTGACCGTTTTATGTTAAGCATTACCAAACACTGTCCACATTATTCATTTTAAGAGGTTGTCACTTAGGACATACAATTTGGTTCAGTTTTCACAAAGAGAAAAATGCTGATGATTTTTAGATTCTTGCATCTGAGAGATACAAAGATATAAGATAATGATTACTATTATATGATTATACATAATTATTATGATTTAGAAAATAAAGAATGGTCTACAAATCAACATTATCACCTTTGAAGATGCTAAATCCTACAATAGGAATGAAGTGATTTTAGGGGGCAAAAATTGCCCAAGAAGAAAACTTGATCAATATCACATACTGTAAATGAATCACAAAATCAAAAGTCAACTTTAAATTTTAATGTGAAAAAGGCATATGTTTCACCTAGTTGTCTCTTAACAGAGTTCTCTGTTTGGGCCCTGTGTACAGAGAATGTACCTTTAGCTGATAACAAAATACCTAAATTTAGAAAGTATTATAAACAATACAATTCTTTTCAGTTCAAAATCCAAGCCTTTAGTTTTTCTTGCTTGGGTAATTTAACAAAGCCTAAATCACAGTCTTTAGGTCATTCTCGAGAAAGTAAAGTAACCACTAGAGAGGAAAAAGTAATCAATGAAATAATGAAAAAAAGTACCCAAAGCCAAAGATACATTTTTATTTGAAAGAAAAACAAACCATGAAGAGCAAACACAAATGACCAATTAACATATGAAATAATACTAAGCTGTATGAACAGTGAAAATGACAGATGTGCGGCTCACTAAGGTGTTAATGATGGAGATATATTCTAAGAAATGCATCATCAGACAATTTTGCCACTATTTCAACATCCTAGAGTGTCCTTACACAAACTAGATGGTCCAGCCGACTGCACACCTAGGTTATATGATATAACCATCTGTGTCGTATCGGACCACTGTTGTACATGCAGTGTCATGCACAGAAATGCATGACTGTGTACATGTACATGGAGAAGGGACACTAAGAAAGGGGCTTCAAAGGGGATAGGAGGAAAACCTGGCCTGCAGCAGAACAGGGAAGTCTGGAAGGCCACATCCACCACTCAACAGTTCTCACCAAACAAGGGAAAGGATGTGTGTTTGAGGTAACCTGGGTAACCAAAGACCAGCAGAAAGAGACACCAATTAATGACCAATAGAAAAGGGTGATAATGCCTAGGAAGGATTCGCAGCCAATTGCCAGGAGCACCACCTGTGTCTCTGTCTCTCTCACCTCTGCTTCTTGACGAGGGACCCGTTTCCAACTGTCTTTGGAAGTGCTCTAAGCTCTCTCTTTGTTCTTAAATAAAAGTTCTCTTTGTTACACTACAACTTGAGCAGCTAGGTTTCCCTTTCTGTCCACACTGCCTGTGCTGCTCCAGTTTTATTTTCAGTCCCCATTCACTTTTGCTTTCAATTCCCACCGTGCCTCAGTTGAACTTTCTAGCTCAGCCAAGTAATGGAACCAGGTCATCTGGGTTTGAGGAACTGGGACTCCCCGACCTCCAACATATATGTGTGTATATGTACATGTGTGTATAAAATTTCTCTTTCCTATCACTGTTTCAATATTTTCAATTTGTTGAGATGTCTTCATGTCTTCTTTCATCTCTTTAAACAGGTTTCCTGTAGTTCTTCGAACACTTTTAGAAAGGCTATTGAAATAGGGCATCTAGTCCCTTTTCCAAGCGGTTTGTGCTTTTTGTTTTGTTTTGTTTTTTGTTCATTTGTTGTCCTTTCTTTCCCACTTCTTTAAATGTCTTACAATTTTTTTTGTTGAAAACTGGTTATTTTAGGGAATATACTGTGGCCTTCTGGGTACAGATTCTCTTCCTCCCTCTCTGGAGTTTGTTCCTGTTATCATTTGCTAGTGTGTTTTGTGACCTGGCGAGGCTATCTGGGTAAATTCTATTCACCCTCAAGGTGTAAATAGAAGCCTTTGAAGCCACTCTTCACAGGGCACAGCCTTGGGCATTCACACCCAGTCACCTGCAATGACTGTGGCTTGGCCAAGGCTCTCCCTGCCTATCCTCTCTGTTAAACTGTGCCCCATTCTGTGTCACATCCAACCCATTAGTCTCCACTAATTATCAGCTGATTATTCTATTATTTTTAAAAATGCCCTAGAGCACAAATTGCTCAGCCATCTGATCCAATTAAATTCAGACAGGGACAGTTTTTGAGGACAACCTCTGAGGTTTATTCTGACCACAGAAGGACTCTTTCTAGCTGTCCCTTCCCTTGGTTCTTCCTGGTGACCCAGATGACCTAGGGTTTAACTTTTTGCTCTTTAAAGGAGCTATTACCTTCAACGGCAATCTTAGGCTTGAACACTCTGTTTCACAGAAAATTAGTTTCTTTGGAGAGAGCTTCAGAGTCTTCTTTTCTTACAGACATCCTTTGTTTCAGCGTCTTCTTTTCTTACAGACATCCTTTTTCCATGAGCAAATTCCCCAAGCCACTACTTTAGGAGCTGAGAGGGGCAGTAGCTCCTGGTCTTCTTAGACTGCCCATTTGGGTGTTGAAACATCTGTCCTCTGAGGAGTTGAGGGGGCAGGAAATGAGCCCTTCACATCCTTTTTGACTTGCTGAAAGTGGTACAGAGACTCCTTCTTACGGACTGGGTGAAGGAAGACAGCCCCAACCTCTCAGCACAAACACCAGGAATTTAGCCTCCTCAACTTGCAGTTGGAAGGAGCTAGAGATACTGGTAGACCTCCCCCCCAGTAAGATACAGGAATCCTTAATTGTAAGTCCTGAGTCTTCCTGACCACACCTGCACGGGGTGGAGCTTAACTCCAGTTGAACTCTTGAACAGGTCATAGCCCAAGTGGAACTTTCAGTGACAGTTCTCTAAGAGTCATTTGGATGCCAGTCTTTAAGTTATTCTTTCTCCACTTTGCTACATTCACTTTTGCCCAAACCAACATTTGGTCCAATTTCTCATGTAGAGCAGATCTTTCAAATACATTTATTCCCAACTGTCCTGGATAGAATTATAGACTAGAATCCCAACTCAGTGCTCTGTGCTCTATTATGTTTCCTCCTATTAATCTGTCACTCCACATTAATGTATGCTCAGTGGTCAGTGTACTGTCATTTATAAAATTCTTTAAGGTGAGTTCCAGAAATAAATAATACATAAAATTAAATTTTTAATTGGCAGAAAAAAAAGAGAGAGTAAAATAGACTAAGAAAGGTAGCTATGCAGTGAGATGAACATATAAAATTGATGCCACAAAATCACATACACTGATGTGTTAGAGGTATGCTACAAATTTCTCTGAAATTAATGCTCAAAGCCACAATTTACTGTGTCTTTAAGCTTAAAAATAGAACAGTTGCAGGAGAAGCAATATTTCCTGGTAAAGTAACGACATCTTTTCCCAAAGCCATCATAAAGAAGATAGAACATAATGTAATGAATTACCACTTCAAGATAAGAATAATGATTTCATGAGGCCTCTTAAATATATGACACTACAACAAACAATTATGAATTTTGTGTGAAACCAACAAAATGTCATCCTGGCACCCAGCTCTCTAATAGTCTGGCTTCTACAGACAAATTTGTGTGTGTGAGCGTGTGTGTGTTTTAACAAGTGGTTCCAACTACCAATGGCACCAGTGTACCACCTGCTGGCAACATCTCAGTGTATGGATGGATGTGCTTCTGTGTGTCATGATGTCTGAGGTTGTGATGAGAGACACTCAGTATCTAGTGTACAGGGCTGTTAAATACACTCTCATAGTCTGGTAGAGAACTTCATGAGTAAGAATTGTTACTCTCCAACCTTGGTAAATACTGATCTGGAATTCTGAATTATAAACTATGCCCCACAGAAATGGCACATGGGCTGTCATATGTGTGGGTCTGTGTGCTGTGTGTGTTTGCTTATGTCTCTGCATGTTGGTGTGTGGAAAGCAAAAGGGTTTGCGTCCACCAGGGCAGCTTCCTTTTTACCTTTTTTACATGTTATACCTCTGAATAAGGAAAACTCAGTGTAAACAAGATGATAAATAGAATGGGACTTTGATTTTAAGAAGTGCTTTCACATAGATCGTATCTTTTGATAGCCACATCCACTCTGTGGCCAGAGGGCCCTTGTGTTCACATTTCCCTTCCCTGGAGTCGATAACATCAATTCCCCTGTTGTTGACTACACCGTAGACCAATGACTCCTAAGTCTATGCCTCCCATCCTGACCTCTTTTGAAATAGCTACTTGTTTTCCAACTGTATTCTGGGCACTCAGTTGAATACGAGTACTTAGAAGACCTAAACTGTCCATACCTTAACTCAATTATTTTCCCACTCCGAGTCCCCAGACATTGCTCTTAATCTAGTACTTTTTTTAAGACCTCAGTTAATATGATCACCCAAACACACAAACTAGGAATTTTGGAGTTATCTTCAACTCTGTGCTTATCATACGCAAACCAATTAGTAGGAAAATCCTCCATGTCTCACGTGAGATATTGATCTCCACCTGAGGGTCACTGCCTGAGATTAAGTTCTTATTTTTTTTCTCATGAGTGACTATTAAAATAATTTAACTGGACTTCTACAGAAGAAAGGCATTCTAAAAGGAAATGAATGGTTTTTTATTTGTTCTTTCTCCAAATAGTTACAGAGACACTACTATATACTAGATATTGTAATTTTTTAAAAGGATTTCAACAAACACACTTGCCATTTTGTAGTAACAAGCTAGTAATCCTAATAATAAGTACAGGTTTATCAAGTAATTTATTGTATTACTATTGAAAAGACAATATAAAGTAATAGGAATAACACAATTTACTAAGGTAATATAGTTTTCTTGAAAATATTTTCTTTGGCATTGGAATGAATGAAACATTAGGAAACACCTTAAAGAAACGACTTCATTTGGTTTTATGTAAATATAAGCAAAAATAAAGACTATATTGTTTGATTTAGAGGTAATTCCCAAAGTATATTCTGTGGAATAGAGTTTTATTGGATGAACTTACTTCAAAAGAGCTTTTTTGCTAGGAAATTAATTTGGGCTGCATTGGATTAAGCAAAATTGAATAGCTTTACATTGTGTAAGACTTCTCAGAGTTTTAAATACATTCATGTACACTGTGAATCTGAGTAGCAGAGTGATGTGAAGTTTTTCCTACATGTATTGACCAAAGAAATCTTTTAGACCAGTGGTCCCCACCAATGTCGGTACCAGGCACCTGTTTCATGAAGGTAATTTTTCCATGTTGGAGGGGCAGGGGTGAGACAGGAGGTTCCTAATAGGCCACAGATGAGCCAGTGTGTGGCCTGGAGGCTGGGGACACAGTTGCAGACTACCATCTCCTAGACTCATGGGGCAACATATTTAGGAAACTGCTAAGCACTTATGACCAGTCTACCAGGAGCTCTGGATGGCCAAGGAACTTCAAGGAAGGAACGCTGCCCATATTAATCATGACAAGGAATGATTCTGATAGCGAATCAGATGTTCACTAAGAACACAGCATTACTGGAAAAAACGAAGTTTCACGGAGAATTGTTTTTACTGAAATAACAAATGTGGTAACTGACTCAAACCTAAAGATTTATGCGGAACTTCAAAAGAATGTTGACACTTTAAAGAGAAATGTTCCAGCTCATAAAATGGCTCCAGCAAGCTGCCTGGATGCCTGGTAGTTCGTCTGCAACTTGGCATAAACTAAACTCAGAATTTAAAAAGTTTTAACAGTAATCCCGGGTGTACTTTTTAAAAGCTCCAGTTAAAACAAGGTTGAAAATGTACGCTTTAAAAGATGAACACTCTCTGAAAACTACATATGTTAAAATTCTATCAAGCCTTTGCAAAGGCAGTATGCATTAGGGAATACAAGATTTAGAAGACTTATCCCAGGGAGGAAAGAAATAATTTGACCAAAGGCCGCCAAAGATAAAATCCTTCAACTACACCATTGAGATAACAGCCACGTGAGACTCCTACCTGTCTTATGCCTTCCTGGAAATTTTTCCTAATCGGTAACTTAGATCTCTTTCTCAAAAATGCTGTTTGTTTTTCCACTGCCCAGTTTTACTGAGAACAAGGGCAGTCAAATTTCACATCACCAATCCACCTCCTCACTGTCTCTCACACGCACATCAATGCACATTTTCGAACTTTCTCTCTTGAAGTACAAAAAAGGGGCTCCGTACAAACAAATGAAGAAGGGAAGAGGAGGAGGAGGAGGAAGAATTTTGCCAACAACACAGGACGTGTGATGTTGCCTTAGGATAAGAGAACCCAGAGGAAATCACAAATGCCCCCATTCAGAGCAGTGAGAAAGTTCCTCACCTTCAGTCTCAGCAAAAAGTTTCCCTACCGAATGACCCGGCGGCGGTTCCGCCCAGAGCTAAGCAGGGGCTGGGCCGGGCCGCGAGCTTTCTCCTACCAGGTAGGAG
The DNA here is from genome assembly GCA_963573935.1 of Arctocebus calabarensis. NCBI lineage: Eukaryota > Metazoa > Chordata > Mammalia > Primates > Lorisidae > Arctocebus > Arctocebus calabarensis. The sequence goes on from CAUYON010188240.1 coordinate 29,235, forward strand.
AGGAGGCTCAGGGCTCCGCTCGCCCTGATACGATGAAAGTGCAAGAACCTCAGCCCTCAGTCGTCAGAAGCAGGGCCTGGCAGTCACTGGGCCCTGCACCGCGGCTGCGCGCGCAGCTGGCTGGGCCGCCGGCTGGTTGCTAAGGACGCCGCGGCGCTGCCAGGTTGCTCTTTTACCCCGGGCCGCCAGGTTGCTCTTTTACCGCCCGGTGACCGGAGCTGGCCAATCAGGACTTGCAGGTGGATTCCATCGGCCCCGCGCCGCCCCCACCGCGTCGGTCTTCGGTTTCCAAGTGCAACGTGTGTGAAAGACCTCCGATGGTTTCCAATACAATCATAAAGCACGTGGTAGTGATTTGTTTTTAATATTGCACGCACTTCGAATGTCCAGCCCCAGCTGCAGCAGGAAGTGGCCTGCCAGTGTTTTCATGTCTCCTCTGTCTTCATGCCGCCTTCACAGCCCGTCTTCACCCCTCCCGATCCAAAGTTGAAAAATAAAAACAGCAACTTGTTACAAAAACGTAGCTTTGCCTTTGAATCGGATTGATGGTCCTAAATTCTTTTTACATAGCTAATCCAGAGCCGCCGGTTTCCTCAGCAGGTAAAGCACCCGATGTATCTGCTCCATGCTTACCACAAGGGGGCGACTTTAAACCTAAAAGAAAGCCTATTTTTAAAAACAGTAGTAGCCAATACAATCGTCTGGTCTAATCCTTATAAACACTTTATAAAATTCTGTGTCCACCAACAAGCAACTTCACATATTCCAAACATGTGCACAAATGTTATAGTGTGTGGAATAACTGGGAAGAGCATTTGTGATGCTTTACCAGTGAAATAGATTGCCTTAAAAATTACAGTTTCAAAAGAAAATACAACTGATATGAAATTGAAATACATCAATCCTGAATTAAGTTTCTGTTTATAATAAGCGCCAAACAAATCTTTCTGATTTTGTTGATTAAGTAAATTTTGATAGTTAAAATAGGAATTGCAGTATTTGACCCCCAGATTCTCCAAAACAATCCCCTCCTATTACAGCAGTAACTTCAGGGCAATAAAAGTGAAATTGGGGGAAACTATAAAATATATATATTAGAGAGAAATCCTAGAATACAAGCACACATTGAGTGTGTTCCAGAAAAGGGGTAAAACATGTAAATAAAGTCAGAGATTTTGCAGAAGGGAAAAAGAAAAACCAAATACCTTTTTGATCCAAACAAATTAGATATCCTGAGGCAGCCGTTCTGTTGGTTGATGTTTGTTTCAACTTTAAAAAAGATGGGAAAAAATATTAAAACATAAAGAATATAACCAGATTAATCACAAAGGAATTACATAGAATGTTGGCTTAAAATTTCTTCTCCACAATATAAAAAACAACATGAATCTACAGTGCATTTAGAAAAGAAAGTGGTTGCCTTTGAATTCTATAGGGAAGACAATGGGACATGTTTGTGTAAGGAAGAATTCACAAATTATTCCCCAACTGCTATATTTTAAAATTAAACGACAGAAATCACTTACAGAGCAGATCACTTAAAAATTAAACAAACATTGTGACTGGAAAGAACTGATATTGAGACCCGGGCAAATTATTTCCTCCTGGCAGAAAAGAAATGGCATGGCAAAGAAAAAAAGACTTAATAAAGGTATCTTTACAGCTTTTATAATCCAGGTTAAAATAATGAGGTGTGACAAGAGTGAGGCCATTCCTTAATTTTCAGTGTTCCTCTATTATGGGGTGGGGATGGGGGAATAAAATTAATTACTCAACTTATACTATACACTAAACAATAAATCTCAACAAATAGAAATATATAACTTGTTTTTGTATAAAAACAAGTTAGCAGCATAAATATAGGTCTTCTCAAATGGAAAAACATTAATTATTGAAGAAAATACTTCATATAATAAAAACCAAAACTCTTAAGGTTAACATAAAAATTTTATGTGATTAAATTTTAAATCCCAAAGAGTGTGCATGTGTGTGTGTCTTGAAGGAGAGTAGAGATGAAGAATTAAATGGGGTTTTTTGGTTTGTTTTAAGAGACAGAGTTTCACTTTATCGCCCTGGGTAGAGTGCTGTAGCTTCACAGCTCACAGCAACCTCCAGCTCCTGGGCTTAGGTGATTCTCTTGCCTCAGTCTCCCAAGGGGCGGGGACTACAGGCGCCCGCCACACTTGCAGTTTGGCTAAGGCTGGGTTTGAACCCGCCACTATCGGTATATGGGGCCAGCGCCCTAAACACTAAGCCGCAGGCACCGCCTGAATTAAATGGCTTTAAAGTACACTTTGTATAATAAATTTCAGATTAGCCAAGAAAATTTCTTAAAAGAAGCAAGTGTAGCTGGGTTTGGCTTGCTTCATATTAAAACTTACTGTGAAAACCTTTAAATTATCGGCCTACACAGACACAATATACCAATAACTGATATATATATATACATATATACACATAACAGTAAAATAAAAGAGTACAGAACCAGTGTAGAAAATTACATATGATAAACTTGCCATTTTAATTCAGTGGGAAAAATTATAGAGTTGAAGCACAATTTAAAAGAAAACAAATCTGAATCACTATTCCACACGATAGCAGCAAGAATTAATTTCAGAAAGGTTAAAACTTAAAATAACAAACAGTTTAAAATAATTTTAAGATAATCTTGCTATAACATTGAAGAAGATGACATTAAGCCAATTAGAGACCTATAAGGTCTAAAGACAAAGAGAAAAATATTTAGTAATTTTTAAAGATAAATAGAACAAAGTCATACCATCCCTTTCGCTCTTTAAATCAGTTACCTACATTGAAGTTTTGAAAATACAAATTTGATACTTTCGCTCCTAATTTAAAATTCTGAAATGACCATTAATTGCCAATTACAAAAATCAGCTTGTCAAAACAGTCATAACCCCTGAGTATGGGATAAATTATGCTTTCAAAAATTGATCATTGCCCGCATATCAAATTTTGTTCCTGTTTTTTTTTTTTTTTTTTTTTTGCTTATTTGCTCTTCACTAGTCTTCCTTTTGAACTTCGTACTTCTCTGATAGCAAACACATATTTTAAGATTCCTGAACACAGCATGTCTCCCTCAATAACTTCTTACATTTTCTTTCTCTCTGTCTGAAATTGTACTTGTTCACTCAACCCCCAACTGCTCAGACATACAAACACACCCCACCTTTATTTACAAAATATTCATTACAAAATTTTACTAAGAAGTGGCCAGCACATAGAGAATATTGTACATATTTTGTAATGAATATTTTGTAAGTGAAGATACACTCAATGACAATTTCCCATTTTCCCTGTGTATGGCGACTTTATGGGCAACTTTTAGAATATAGTGTATAGTAGTTAAATTTGGTGATTTTAAATAAGAACTCATATCATGTGATAAATCCTCCCTTTGAAAGATGGAATCAAATTCCCTCCCCTCTTAGGTGGGATTGACTTTGAGACTCTTTTCCAAAAAATAAAATGTGGCAGCAATGACAAGGTGTAATTAGTTCACAGACATAGGTAACATTGTGCTTCCTCCACACTCCTGCGTTCTCTCTCTCTCTCTCATCGTTTGCTTGGGAAGAAGGCAGCTGCCATATCGTAAGGACACTCAAGATATTCTATGAAGACCTCCATGTGGCAAGAAATCAAAACCTCCTAACAACCAGAAAGAAATAAAGGCATTATTTCCATACTGTCTGAGGGAGATAGCCTGGAAGGAGATCCCCCAGCCCTACATCTGAACCCTATCACCAGCCCTAAATGACTACACCCTAGGTTGAAGTCTTCACTGCAACCTTGTGAGACTAAAGCCAGAACAACCCAGCTCAGCCAGTCTTCAATTCTTCAATTATAGAAACTCTGAGATAAGAAATGCTATTTTAAGTTACTTGATTTATTTGGGGGATAATTTTTTTTTTATAAAATAACAGAATACCTTCAACGTGAATGTTTTAATTCCTGTGTTATGAATTTGTCAAACTAGTTTGAAGCTATGAACCTGGGACCATTTCAGCATCATTCTTTTAGAAATGTGTTGGAGAACTTTAATAGTGCTCTAGAGACTACTGATTAAATGATAAGAACAGATTTAGAAATCCAGGAATATTTTTATTGCTGTCTGCCCACAATGAAATTTTTCCACTAATTTTATTTAAAAAAGAATTACTGTAGAAAACTGGCAAGTTTTTTAGAGCAATTAATTGAAAAACCAATTATGCTAATGTCAACCCAGACATAACAATCTTAACATTTTGACACAGATCTTCTATTGTGTATCTTTATTAATATATTTTAAGTGACATAATACTGTACGTAATGTCTTCAATTTAACATGAACATTTTCATGTCATTTAATATTCTTCTCTACTGTAATGTTTTAGTTTATCAACTGTCAGCTCTTCATCCCCTTCACCACTATCACTCTCCATTAAGTTACTACTATATCTTACCTCAGCTTGCCCCTAAAACACAGGAGGCTTCCATCCACCCTTCCCCGTGCAGAAGCCAGGCTGATGCTTCTAAAATATCAATAAGGTCAAATCACTCCTCTACTCTCAAAAAACCTAAATTTTGTCCATCATTGGCAAGACTCTGCAAAATCTGGCTGCTGGCCTCTTTTCCTACCACTTTCATTCTTGGTCACTGGCTACCCAGCTAGTAACTGGGGCCTTCTGTTCATCTGTCTGGATGTTCACACAGGGCTCACTACCTTGCTCACTGCCTTGTTTCATTCAATTCTCTGCTCAGACGTCACTTCCTCAGAGAGGACTTCCTGGTTCTCAGAAAGCTCATTTTAAAAAAGCCTACTTCCATTACCTATTTAGTCTTTTTATAATATAATCATATAATTATATGACATCACATTATAGTTGCTTCATTATTTGACATGATATATTTATTATTTTTCTCCCCAAACTAAAATGTCAGTTCTAACAATGCAGGCACTTTGGCTTATTTAATCTCTCAATCTTCATTGCTTAAAACAGCACCTGGGACAAGGTAAGGGCTCAATATGTATACATACATATATTAATATATACATATAAAACATATATTTTAGTTAAAGGATTATGTAGATATATCAATTTAATAATTATTAATTATTAATGAATAAAATTGATATTATTACCAGTCTTTCCTATTGTGGAAAATATGCCATAAACATGTGTAAGAAACACACCCTGTATGTGTTTCTTAAAGACTCAAGAGTATAAAGTATGATCATTGATACCTATTGATAGATATTGCAAAACATGCCTTCTATCAAAAGTGTTATGTTTTGTATCACTCCAGAAATGAATGGGTACCACTTTCTTCTCACCTGGCAGGACAGTGTGGGTTTTCCCTTTTAAACATTTTAGTAGGTGAAAGATGACTTACCTTTTTCAGTTACTAAAAGACGTATATTTACATTATTATCCGTTCAATTTCTTTTTGTGTGCTTATTTTTTCTTTGTGATTTTCTCATTTCTCCTGACTTGCCATTATTCGTCGGTAGCTCTTTGTACCTTAAAAATACTGATCCGTTGTATAAGCTCTGTCATTTTTCCCAGTTTGTTATTTGGCTCTCAATTTCAATTACTATGTTTTTCCTTTTCCAGTTACCATGCACAATTTCAAATTTTATATAGCCACATTGATCCTACTCCAGACTCTCTAAGTGGCTCTTCACTTTGCTGTCATTTTGACAAAGTTTTCTTATCTGCTATTTTATAAGTAACCATATTTCCTTCCAACATTTAATTTTAATAAAACTAAAAAATATATATCTCACAGCTGAGATTTGACAATAAGCTGTGAAGAAGAGTTCTTATTTTTTCCCCCCTCAACTGGCTACCCAGGGCGCCTTCCTTTTAATAATAAATACATCTTTTCTCTGGATGAGAAATTGTGAGATGCCACTGTTTTTACATTTTAAGTACATACACAACACACACCATCTTTCTCCTTCTTTAAAAAACAAGTTTAGAACCTGATTCAATGCCGTTCTTCAGCGAATTATTAAGAAATAGAGAGATATTTTTATTGTCATGCCCCAGTAACTTATTTGATATTGATTATCCTGTTATTTGATATTACTCCTTGAGTAATACTTGGTACACTTACCAAGAGACCCAAAACCTTTGCCCGAGCCACATCATAACCCAATCCAAGAATGTCAATTTGTTCAAAGCAAAGTCAATTATCACTTTAAATCAAGGTTCGCGTCTAGAAGCTTGAAAACAGGTACGTCAGGGTTCTCTCCTGAAAGCCTTCAGAATCCTGGGCGTCCGGCAGGGAAGAAGGGACACAGAAGAACCCATGGAAGGCTCTGTCACATCTAGGGAGAGAGACTCTGCCCTAAGAGCCCATGGAGCTAACAAAAACAGGTAGTAGGGGGACTCTCTACAGAAATCCTCTCGATTGTTTATTTTTTTTAGGTGTTCCGATTTTGAACGAAATCGCTGGGGTTTCGATACCCTGAGACATTTAGAAATACTAGGAAAAATACAGCAGGAAACTAGTCTCTTTGCAGCCTTAGAAAAATCATATACTTAATTCTGAACTCCAGGAGGGCAGTATTTTCTAGTGTGCGTGGGTGTCTTTCTCGCCCGACCTTCACCTTAACGTTTTTTTGTTGTTGTTGTTGTCTTTATTATTAAATCATAGCTGTGTACAATAGTGCAATCAAGGGGCACTATGTGCTGGTTTCATATACAATCTGAACTATTTTCATCAAACTGATTAACATAGCCTCCCTGGCATTTTCTGTTATTATATGAAGACATGTGTATTCTGTTTTTAATGCTTCCTCTCGCAAGCATTAAAGCCCCAAGTACCTTTTGCGTTTACTGGGCAGAACAGACCTCGCGATAATTTTAACCAAAACCGCAAGTGCAGAAGACAGAATCAGATGGACCGTTACTAACAGCTCGCTCATCTCTACCAGCTCCTTTGGAGCAGGCGCGGCACCGGCCCTGCGAGAGGGGAGAGGGTGAGGTCTGGGGCGTCTGTGGGGGCTCATTCCCCGCAGCCCCTTCAGCGGGTCCGCAGCCCTCGCGCATCGTCAGCTCCCTCCACGGTCAAGTCCAAATGCAGAGCAGAGCCCAGCACGGACTTGCCTTCTCCCATCCAGTCCGCATTCCTGCACCAAGGCCCTTTCTGAAACCTCTTCGGCACCCTACACCCACACTGCACCTCCTTCCCTTCCCACCCCTGCCAAAATTGCAAGGTTTGGCCCCAGGCGACCGCCGCGTCTCCCCGGCAACTGTGCCCATTAACAGCCGCCGGAAGAGCCCGCGATCCCGTGGTCGCAGCACTTCCGGGTGCCCACGGTGACTTCCGGTTGTCAGTCTCCGCAGACTCGGCGGCGGCAGAGCGGGGGTGCCGCTTGGCCCAGGTCGCAGCGGCCCAGGTGTCGGCGGGCCCCGGGTGGGCCGCGTCATCCCGCCCCGGCTGCCATGCATCCGCGGCGCCCGGACGGCTTTGACGGCCTGGGCTACCGGGCTGGTGCCCGGGACGAGCAGGGCTTCGGCGGCCCTTTCCCCGCAAGGTCCTTCAGCTCGGGGTCAGAGCTGGGCCACTGGGTGACGACTCCCCCCGACATCCCCGGCAGCCGCAACCTGCACTGGGGCGAGAAGAGCCCGCCCTACGGAGTGCCCCCCGCCACCACCCCGTGCGAAGGCCCCGCGGAGGAGCCCTGTCCCGGCGCCGGCGGCGGCCTGCAGGGGCCCAGCAGTGGTGAGGGCGGGAGCCGGGCGCGGGCGGGCGGGCGGGCGGGGCCTGCAGACCCCTGAAGCCAGCAGGGCCCCGCCTGCGGTCCCCTCGCTGCCCGTCGCGCGCCACACCCTCTGCCGTCCTTTCGTCCTCTGCCCGAGAAGCAGGCCTCCCTCTTGCTCGCAGGAACGTGTGCTACGGGATCGCCTCCAAAAAAGACATCTGCCTTAGCCAGGGGGTGCATAATAGATATTTTAGGCATTTTTGGAGGCTGAGTCCATGGCCTGAATCAAGGAAGAAGGAGCCTGGATTATTTATTATTACCCGATTCATTTTAGCAGCTGCATTTTGTAGAGTGACTTGTAATTTTGTGTTCTGGAAAGAGAAGCTTTCGGCATAGGCAGATTTAGGTTTAAGTTCAGCCCTGCCACTCATAAACAGAAATACGTTCTCAACCTCAGTTTTCTCATCTTGAAGATGTGTAGACTGATAGATTTTTTGAACAAATATTAAATAAAATGAAGTGTGGGTAACGCCTGGGACAGCGTGGGGCACATAGTAGGCTAGAATAAATTAGTTTTCTTCCTTTTACTTTTTCATCACAGGAGTTTTTATCTGTCTGCTTTTTAGTTTCCCAGTCTAGCAATTTTCCTCCCTGCAATTTTTCCTTCTGCCTTCCTCCTTAAGAGTTAGAAACACTGATAAAATTTCAAGATAGGACTTTGGAGAAAAAACATAATTGTTCTCTATAAGATGTTAGAAAACCTGTGTGTTAATTGCAACATTGCATAATCTAGATATTTTCAGCATCCTTTTTATTCATAAAATGTAAATAAATAAGGGCTGCTACTTTCCATTCTCCTGGAATTGTTAAGATAATAAATTGTTACTCAGTATATCATAGCTATACATTTTATTCTCATTTCATCAATTTTGTCTTGGAAATACAATAATATTTATTTGCTTTGCATTAACTGGGAGGAATAGATTTGAATGATGACCTAGTGAGTAAATGGTTGATGATATACAGTATTACACAATTAGCTTTTGACTCTTACCTGGTTTTCTTTGCATTGTGTCATAATGGTCCCAGAATAATACTGGAAAGGTTTTCTAAATTATAAGTTAAGTAATTCAAAATGCATGTATAGATACTACAGAGTTAACTTTCTTAGGCAGTAAAGTTTATGTTTTTATCTTTTTAAAAGTTATTGCTTTGATGGTTGCTCATTAACAAAACCAGAGGTTTATTTTGCAGCCCTTAACAGGTGAGTGAATGTAAGCGTGCAAGAGAGACGTACACAGTTAACAGTATACCTTCCTAACACCTGCCAGAAAATATCAGTGGTATTTTCTCTTTATATTTGGGAATTACCTATAATGCCAAGAGTAGTTATACATTTGTTAAGGAAGAACCACATAGTTTCCCCAGGAACATACCCTTGTTCTGACTAAAACGGAATAGCAGGGGCATTGTGCTTCTCTTGAAAGATGAGAGGAATAAGAAAGAAAGAATTGTCCCTTGTGAATAAGACAGTTAAAATTCTAGTTAATTAATGTCCAGTTCACTGGGGCTATAGTTAATCCATAAGACTTTGGGTTTTTTAGTCAAGGAAAAAGGCTTTTCTCTTTTGACATATCATAGGAATGTTTTCAGATGTGAACTTTGTCAATAACACTACAGAAATGGTATTAATAGTAGCACATATGTGTACATAACTTATTCCTATTAATTAAATAGTTACTCTCAAACAATTTAAAACTTGAGGAAATGGGGAAGAAGGAAGTTCTATTAACCTATTTTGGTTATTTTTTAACTATTCTTTCAAATTAAATCAACCATCAATAATAGGCAATAACTAGTTTTACAGAACAGGAGGTATAGTTGTTGGTGTAAGTATCAGTCAGGGCTATCTGTAAAAAAAAATGTTTTATTTGATTATAATCAGTGAAAATACTTAAAAACTGGAATATTTACATAAAAAATGAGAGTATCTGTTTTGAAAAATCACAGCTTAAAATCCCTGACCTGCAGTCCCACAGGACAACACTGAATTGGAGCAAAAGATCAGTTACCCTTTAAGAGATCTACCTGGCAACTTGCCACAAGCCCCAGAAGAGTTCTTCATTCATTTAAATAATCTCTCTAAGCCCTATCAGAATTGACCTTGACTTTGAGGTTTAGCTGTATAGCATATTAATGAAAGAAAATAACTTTTTTGTTTTTGTAGTAATCCTAAATATTGGTTGTGAGTAATCTTATTCCTTTTATTTTAGAACAATTGAATAGATTTGCTGGATTTGGCATTGGACTTGCAAGGTGATGTTTTATCTAATTTTTTTTAAGTATTTAGAATTTTTTTCTATTCATTTATAATATAAAGTAATTAGTATTGCTTCCTTATGTTGTTTCTTTGAAAAAGCAGGTTAAATATGGAAAAATAATTTGCAGGAAAAAGTTCTCATTTTAAAATCTATAACTTGATGTTTTTTCTAGAGAGGATAGAGACTAGTCATCCATTTTATAAACACAAAGTAATTTTGTAATGAGTCTTATAACAACTTGCATGGGTCTATCCAAAGAATAAAATCCAATATAATCTTTCCTCCTTCTCCAGCAAAAATAGTAATTGTACATTGAACCTTCTGTCTACACCAGGCGTCCTCAAACTTAAACAGGGGCCAGTTCACTGTCCCTGAGACTGTTGGAGGGCAGGACTATAGTTTAAAAAAAAAAACTATGAACAAATTCCTATGCACACTGCACATATCTTACTTTGAAGTAAAAAGCAAAACAGGAACAAATAAAATCACACCAACACATGTGGCCCGCAGGCCGTAATTTGAGGACCCCTGGTCTAAACATTTGGATACTAACAAGATTAGTAGCATAGAGTTTAGATTTTGCTTATAATCAGTGTCTGGTTGTCAGCATTATATATATTTTTTTTATTTCTAAAGATCATTTTGTTTAAGAAAAGTCTTTAGTCTTGATTATTGTGATCATAGTGAATACCAGCTTCAAATGTGTTAGAATTGGATAAGACTTCCATTTCATGCAAGAATGACCATCATCTTTTAAATATTTGAACCCAAGGAAAAGGCCTCGTTTGCATAAGTAGACCTGAAGATGTTAATGTCAATATAAGTAAAATTAGTTTTCCATTCTACTTTCTGCTGGTTAGTTTTGTTAGCCTCACTATGTATATGTAAAGCTTTTGTTCATTGATAGGATGTTAATATATATAAATGTGCATGCACCTACAAGTACATGTCACTCTTGGAGTATAAACTTGCAGCTCTAATAATTTTTGGGGATTCTTCTCAAAAGAATTGATACATAAAGTGGTAGCCAATTAACAGGGTCATCAAAAATCTTATGTAAGATACATCAAAACCAAAATTTTTAGAATGCAGTTCATGAAGAAAACATGGCTCTGGTGATAGAAACTGTGTGCATAGGGCATTTTCTGAAAGAAGCAGAAATTAAATGACATTTGATAATACCATTTAATAGATATGTCATTTCCCACAAAAAGCATACAGAGATCTGGTTTCATCCTTATACTATAGATATTACTGTTACATATTGTTTCACTGTTTACTAGTTTACAGATCTAAGTTTTTTTTTCTTGTCATACTGAATTTGTGTTTGGTGGAATCATTTGCAAAAGCATCTAGACATTTTAAATAATGCATTTAATTTTTTGAAATATAGACAACATGAAATAATGCATGATTCTTCAGGTAGAAATAATTTCAGAGGCATGTATGTTATAAATTAAACTGGTCTCTGTAAAGACAGATATATACATAAATTCTTTTCATATAGTCTCTTTACAGAAAATGTACTGGCCCATCCTTGCATTGTTCTACGCCGTCAATGTCAGGTAAATGTAATTTCCATGACCTTCTGAAACAATAATAGTAACCTTGATTTGAAGTGCAGAACTCAGATAAATGACACAAAACCATGTAAGCATTATTCTATGTAAGATATTCCACAATCTTTATGAGTTCTCCATACTTTTAGGTCTCAAAATATACTCAAATCTTAAAAGGTTATTGACATTACTAATCTACTTTGGTTTATGTGGTCATATCTGTTGATATCTACCATGTCAGAAATTACAATTGGGAAAATTTTAATATACCTATGCAATTCATTAAAATAATAAACTAGATAGGAAGATGAATGACATCTTTATGAAAAATGACTGTTTTACATTTTTGTAAATGTGTTTAATGTCTGGCATACTAGGAGGCAATCAGATTCTTATATGTGCTTCTGCAGCCAATCCGTTGCAATGTGTTGTTTTGGAAAGAAACAGAGTCCGGCTGTATACACATACATAGTTGAAAACAGGAGTATTTTATGTCTTTTCCAGATAATTGGTTTTATTCTTTGGAATTACACCAAAACTCACTAAGTGGTAGTTTCTTAAAGGTTATTTATAATGTTAAATCTGAAAGTACATTAATGAACTTTTTATACCTTGTCCATTAATTTATACTGCATTTTGAATGGATATGTTTACCCATTGTGCATTGGTTATTCGTAATTTATTGATAACTGAATATAGATCTGCTAGATATGAAGTCATTTTTTTCTAAAACATATGTATACACATATATTTATTAAAAACACTACTAATATCGCTGGAAAAGTCTTTTTTAAGTATTGAAAGTTCTTGGTGGTGATTATAGATTTTCCAAATTCTAATTTTTACTTGAAAACTCCAATTTATCATTGACAGTTTTTTAAATTAAAAAGTTCACTTTGTTTATTTTTAAGAATATGTCAGTTCCAAGTGTGAATAGCTATAGTCTAACAGCTAGTTTCTTAAGCAAAAATGATGAAAAACTAGGCTGGGTTAGCTTGTGATGCCATCATACAAGTGCTTTCTTCCTATTCATCTTTTTTATGTAATACACAGGATATTTATTAGGTGGTGTATACTCAGAAGTCAAGGTTTCATAAGATTAATATTTTTTATTGCTTCTTCAAGGATGTTCTTACATGGAAGGTTGCTTTTTTCCTTCTTATAAGTTAGATGGAAAATAAAATTAGCATAAAAATATAGGTTGATGCCACTCCCTTGATTTGTGCTAAAGAGCTAGTGTTTTTACCCACTATTGCTTTTGTACCATTAGTGAAAGTATCAGCATAATGAAAAAAGGCATATGATGCCTTAGTATAATTAACAAAATAATTTTGATTTTGTCGATCTCATGAAAGGGGCCCTCGGTTTTCAGTGGACCGGACCCTGTGGCAAACTCTGCTATAATACATAGTAAACTTGCCTTTGTTGCAGTGTAATTATTCCCATATTTGTTTGCTGTTAAAGAGTTTGAAACAGTATAAATTATCACAACTTACTCAGTTTATGCTTAGTATCAAAAAATAAGTATGTGTAGGGAAGTACCATTGAAATAGCATTGACAGTGTACATGCCTCAGAACAGTGTATTTCAATAACATATTTCACACTGCAATAGTATTACATTGTGACCCAGTGCATGCATATATACGTAACAAATGTTTTCAAAATGTTTTATAAAAATACCATTAGAATGTGTGATCATTCTAATTTTTTAATGATCAAAATCAATTTCATAATTTACAACTAATTGCAATCTATAGTTGGAAAATGCTTGCCTAAAATGATTTTAGGAGGTATAGTTCAGTTGTTTAAGGTAACACAAATGTCAACCAAGGTGACCCTCTTTTCTATATAATCTACTATACTATATATATTATGCATTGGTCTTCAGATTATGTTTATACAACCACATATACTGTACTTTGACTAGATTAAACACCTTCCAGAGTAATTTTTCTTAGGTATGATTTACATTGACTTTAGAATTGAACGTTTGTTTACAGTATAATTCCACTATATGTCTTTCATAGCCTTGTTCTTTGTTGACAAAGCAATAACAAAAAAAGTCATGAAGTACCTTTTTTACAGGTTAATTACCATGCTCGGCATTATCATCTCACTCCATTTACAGTCATCAATATCATGTATAGCTTCAACAAAACTCAGGTGAGAATTAGTCTGCATTAAACATATATGTAATATGTGTCATTTGGACTTAGTAGACATTAAAGCAAGAATAATTTTTAATTTTAATTATAAATATCTTAATTTTTATAGTAAAAGTAATGTAGCATAATGATATCATTTGGATTCTTCCAAAATTTCAATTAATTTAGCAAAACTGTAGAGAGCTGTGCTAAGCTCTAAGAACAGAGCAGTAGGAAGGATGCTATCTCTGCTATCAATAGGCTCATAGTTTAGTCAAGAAAGCCAAAACTTAAAACAGAAGACTGTGGTGCAGCAAGGTAAATAAACATTGTTAGAAGTATAAAATGCAGCTCGGCGCCTGTGGCTCAACGGGCTAAGGCGCCAGCCACGTACACCTGAGCTGGCGGGTTCGAATCCAGCCCGGGCCCGCCAAACAATGACAGCTACAACCAAAAAATGGCTGGGCGTTGTGGCGGGCACCTATAGTCCCAGCTACTTGGGAGGCAGAGGCAAGAGACTCGCTTGAGCCCAGGAATTGGAGGTTGCTGTGAGCT
>CAUYON010188241.1:0-22958 GCA_963573935.1 Arctocebus calabarensis
TTGTGGTGGGCGCCTGTAGTCCCAGCTACTTGGGAGGCAGAGGCAGGAGACTCGCTTGAGCCCAGGAATTGGAGGTTGCTGTGAGCTGTGATGCCACAGCACTCTCTCCAGGGTGACAGCTTGAGGCTCTGTCTCAAAAAATAAAAAATAAAAAAAAGAGGGCAACATGTGTGTCTTGTTGGGGACACTTGCCAGATGGTGAGCAAGGGGATGTTCTTATCATCATCTTGCTTCCAAGACCAAGACCAGAGACCCTGAAATGAATATAGACTGATATTTTGTGTATACACAGTAGAATGTGAAAGAGATGCAGTGAAGGTGAATGAAGACCCACGCCAGAACTTCACTCATAAGTCAATCTTGTGGGCTTCTTTGTCAATCAATAGTTTTTAATCGTGAAGAAACAGTTCCTCAACTTTTTATGCCGTTCACAATGGAACAGATACAACCCATTCTAAAGCTCAGTCTGCATTATTAACTCCATCCCTTTCTTATACCTAGAAGATCAGCAAAATACGTGGTGTCGATGAGCTCACCACAGCAACATCAGTCTGCCAGCACGACTCACTGGCCTCAGAGCTGGGAAGATGGGAAGAGCTGTGCAGTAGCTCGTCATTATGTGTCATTTCCATCCTAAGATACAGCAGACCTAAAGCGAGTGTTGCAGTATTTGTGATATTTGAAACAGCATGAGTTCCTTTGTCAAGGCCAGAACTAAGCATGATCTAGGAAAAGATGTGTGGTTATGTGTGTGCATGTGCGTGTGCATATGTGTGTGTGTAGTGTGTTGGGGCAAGGGGTGAACAGAAAGACAGAGGGTGCTGGATAACTCAGATGTCCCCTCGGCCTATTCCCCACCCCAGTGCCGGCAACCATCTGCTCTGGGAGCCACTTGTCTGGGAGTGCAGCGTATCCATGGTAACCAGTGTGGAGGTTGCCAAGAGGACTCCTGGCTGTCAGCCAGAGGGGAGAATGGAAATCAAGTGGAACCGAAAGTGACAGACTCGTGTGTGTTCAATGGAGTGGGAGGCAATCAGCTGTGAGCAGGGGTGGGGCCTGGGTACAGCCAAGCTAGCGTTTGGGTACCCACAGGAAACCCCCAGACAACTCTAATGACTGCACAGCTGTGCCCAGGAGGATCCCTTTCAGCAATCTGAATGGTAATTCAGTGATATCTCTCTCAATCTCTCTCTCCCTCCACCCACACCCTCCGCCCCTTTTCCCACCCTCCCTTAATAGGATATTTGGTAAATAGAGAAGGGAAAGAAGAAAACTTCGTTTATATTTTTAAAAGACAATATTAGTTACCTCAAACCCCAGCAGTCATAAGCAGATGCTTTAACTTTTTTGGTTCATCCTTTTTCCTACACATATTTTTTAGGAGTCTTAAAGCATGCATTTCCAATTCTATATTCTTCTTTCAGGAAAGTTCTTCTGAGTCACATGTTTAGCTTTGAGTGAGGTGGCTCTTGCATTTGCACCCCATATCAGCCTGGTCAAAAGCTATTGGTTGAGGCCAAAATGACAATTTGGTCCAAAATGAATATTTCTAAGTGAACACTATTGTCTTAGCCAGAGGCACCCATTGTAGTCATTTCACCAGTTTTTGAATGGGGTATTTCTTGTGTATTTAAGCTGCTTTGATAAAGCCTTGGGCATAAAGAGAAAAACACTTCCAACAGGGGGAAAGGAGTGGACAATTGCTTTCCTTAGTTTTTTTTTTTGAGACAGAGTCCTACCATGTCACCCTGGGTAGAGTACCCGTGGCATCACATCTCACAGCAACCCCAAACACCTGGGCCTAAGCAATTCTCCTACGCCTGCCCGCCACAAGGCCTGGGCATTTTTTTTTTTTTTTTTTGTAGTTGTCTTTGTTGTTTTAGCAGGCCCGGGGCGGGGATGGGGCCAGGTTCAAACCCACCAGCTCCATTGCAAGTGGCCGGCGCCCTAGCTGAGCTACAGTGCTGAGCCATTTCTTAGATCAGTGGTTCTCAACCTTCCTAATGCCAAAATGTATTCTCATTGTTAAAAAGGGGTCGTGGCCCACAAGTTGAGAACTGCTGCCTTAGATATTTTGAAAGAGCATTAAGATATAAAATGCTGTATTGGTTCTGGAATGTGACATAATAGAGCAAGAAATGTGTGTCTGGGTCATTTCTTTTTATTTTTTTGAGACAGAGCCTCAAGCTGTCACCCTGGGTAGAGTGCTATGGTATCACAGCTCACAGCAACCTCCAGTTCCTGGGCTCAAGCGAGTCTCCTGCCTCTGCCTCCCAGGTAGCTGGGACTACAGGTGCCCACCATAACACCCGGCCATTCTTTGGTTGCAGCTGTCATTGTTGTTTGGCTGGCCCAGGCTGGATTCGAACCCACCAGCTCAGGTGTATGTGGCTGGCGCCTTAGCCTGTTGAGCCACAGGCGCCAAGCTGTCTAGGTCATTTCTCATTGTTCCTGTGACTCCAAGAGCATTGGGGCAGGGTAATAGGGATGTTCGTAAAGAGCACCCTAATGGTCCCAGGCAACCACGCATGTTTGAGAGGAAAATGGGCATTCTATGGGACAGCAAGAAGCCATTTCAAGCAGAATGTTCCTTAGATTGATTGATGGGCTAGACCAGTTCTTTTTCTGATCAATTCATCTAGTTCTGTATGATGTTGAGCAGGACACTTTATGGAAGTGGTAATAGCCACCAGGAGAGCCACCTGACAGGCTACAGGGAACAGACGTGCGAGGAGGGCTTAGCAGAGCACTGGGCAAATCTGGGCCCAGTCAGGCCACCTCAGCGGCTCCTGCTCTTTGTTTGGCCTGATGACATCTTTCACAGCCCATGGCACAAAAATACTACAAAGCCAGCCCATTCAAGATGCTGTAAATGGCTGGGTTTACATTACTGGATGTGTTTCTATACTTTTAAAGCTTTCTTTATGAGTCAATACAGTGTTTCCAGGGCACACTGAAAAGCAGGAGCTTTTCAACTTAGTGTCAGTAACTACTTTTCTTGAAGAGTTCAAAGGAGCCTGTGATAACTCAGTCACTCCATGTGGTCTGTCATTCATTTTTACATTTTTGGTTTGTTTTGTTTTTTCTAGAGACAGAGTCTCACTTTATCACCCTCAGTAGAGTGCCATTGAGTCACACAGCTCACAGCAACCTCCAACTCCTGGGCTTAGGCGATTCTCTTGCCTCAGCCTCCTGAGTAGCAGGGACTACAGACGCCTGCCACAATGCCCGGCTGTTTTTCTGTTTTGCAGTTCAGCCAAGGCCAGATTTGAACCCGCCACCTTCAGTATATGGGGCCGGCGCTCTACTCGATGAGCCACAGGCGCCGCCCATTTTTACATATTTTGCGTGAGAAAAACAACATATAAGTTTAGGAGCAGCTTGAAAACGGATTTAAAATTCTAATCTGGGTGGACACAGTGGCTCATGCCTGTAATCCTAGCACTCTGGGAGGTTGAGGCAGGTGGATTGACTGAGCTCACAGGTTCGAGACCAGCCTGAGCCAGAGTGAAACCTCGGTTCTAAAAATAAATAAATAAATAGCTAGGTCTGGTGGCAGGCACCTGAGGTCCCAGCTACTCAGGAGGCTGAGGCAAGAGGATCACTTGAGCCCAAGAGTTTGAATTTGCTATGAGCTATGACACCATGGCTGTCTACCAAGGGCCACAAAGTGTAACTCTGTCTCAAACAAATAAAAAAATGATAATGATAATAATAAAAATGAAATCTAATCTAATCTCAGGCTACAGACTGTGGCTCATGCCTAATCCTAGTGTTTTGGGAGGCATAGGCGGGGGATCACTTGAGGCCAGGAGTTTGAAACCAGCCTGGGCAGAAGCAAGACCCTGTCTCAAGAGAATAAAACAAAACTAACCTCCAAAGTGAACAAAATCACTAATAGAAGGCTTCATTTAAACTTCTTGACTAGCTTTTAAAATTAATTCAACAATTTTTTAATACCTGCAGTGAGTGAAACAATGAGTTAATCTAAGAGCTGTTCAAAAAAGTTGGTCCTCAGGCTGCTTCTTGTTCAGTATGGGAGGCTATTTTAAAGTGTAGGTTCATTTTTGGTGACATATGGTGATGCCAACAGATCAGGAAACAACTGCCATGGAAAAGATTGGCTGGGCATGGTGGCTCAGGCCTGTTAAGTTTAGGAGTTCAATGCCAGTCTGAGCACCACTGGGAAACTCCAAGAAAGGGAAAAGAAAGGAAGGGAAAGGGAAAAGGAAAAAGAAGGAAAAGAAGGAAAAGTAAAGAATGGGGGAGAAAAGAAAACAACAGACTGTTTGTTTCCAAGGGGAGTACCAGCCACAACAGGGCCCCAGGGGTCAGGAGGCAGAGGAATGAGGGGGAAATGTGGGCAGGAGGCTTTACTGTGCTTTTGCAGGAAGGAATGAGTTAGGCAGGCTAAGCAGGTTTAGAATAGCTAGTTTGAATAGTTTGGGTGGACTCTCATCCACAGTTGTCTGGTACCTGGCGCTGGGGTGATTAGGGCAGGGGAACAGTGGCCGAGTGATAGCCTGATAACGGGTGGTGGTTGGGGAAAGGGCATTGAATTAGTTGATTTGCATATGAAAGGGCCCTCGCAGGCAAGTCCTTCACTGTCTGCAGGAGGTGGCTAGCCCTGGGGTGGCAGTGGGGGCAGTTTCCCAGGAGGATCAGTAAGACACCAGATGTCAAAACATCAGAATAAAAAGACACATTTAACACAGAGGCAAGGCAGGTGCTTGCCGTTAGCATTGCATAAAGAGGAAAGCTGTAAGAAACAAAGAGAAGCAGACTTTGTGTGTTGAGAGGAGGAGAGAGTATTTCAAGAATTCCTTGTTCTGGCACAAGCTTAATGGAAGAAATGGCTTTTCATCAGGGCAGGCAAGGGCTAGGAGCTCAGTTCCACTACTCACTGGCAAGTTTGTACCCTGGGCAGATTACTTAATCCCTCTGAACCATGTTTATTCTGTTCATATCCCAAGGTTGTTGGGCAAATCAAATAAATATCTCATGTTTCTCTTAATGTACACAGTCCGTGGACCTGCAACAGCCTAGAGTGCTTGTTTGAAGTGCTGCTTCCTAGGGCCCAGAGTTTATGGAGGGAGGGACCCAGGAATCTGCATTTTGACAAGTACCTCACTCCACCCTAGGTTATTCTTTTTTTTTCAGACAGAGTCTTTTTTTTTTTTTTTTGAGACAGAGCCTCAAGCTGTCACCCTGGATAGAGTGCTGTGGCATCACAGCTCATAGCAACCTCCAATTCCTGGGCTCAAGCGAGTCTCCCACCTCCGCTTCCCAAGTAGCTGGGACCACAGGCACCCGCCACAACGCCTGGCCATTTTTTGGTTGCAGCCGTCATTGTTGTTTGGCGGGTCTGGGCTGGATTTGAACCCGCCAGCTCAAGTGTACATGGCTGGCGCTTTAGCCTGTTGAACCATAGGCGCCGAGACACGAGACAGAGTCTTACTGTGTTGTGTGGTGGCGTCCCAGTTCACAGCAACCTCAAACTCTTGGGCTTAAGCGATTCTCTTGCCTCAGCCTCTCAAGTAGCTGGGACTACAGGTGCCCGCCACTACACTTGGCTATTTTTGGTTGCAGTTGTTACTGTTATTTAGCAGGCCCAGGCTGGGTTCAAACTTGCCAGCATATATGTGGCTGGCGCCCTAACCACTGAGCTATGGGCGCTGAGCACCCTGGGTTATTCTGAAGAATATAAAATTTGGAGACCAGCGTGGAGAAAACTATGCTAGGTGCATTCTAGAATCTAAAGGGTTAAACACTACATTTATTTAAAGGAGTGTTTATGTTCTTATTCCCACCATACCCTTTATGCACTTCAGAATCTTATACACCTCTGCTTCTTAAACAAGATCTAGGTTTGAGTTGCCTGGCCTAATGTAGCAACAGTCGAGCTGGTGTTAAACACACAGACAGGGCAGCATCTGTGGCTCAAAGGAGTAGGGCGCCAGCCCCATATGCCGTAGGTGGCGGGTTCAAACCTAGCCTTGGCCAAAACTGCAAAAAAAAAAAAAGACACACAAAAAAGGCAACAACAGAGATACCTCATGCAGCCCTGCCTCCTGCCGCTCTGGCTGTCTTAGGCCAACTGCCAGGGGAGGCAACTTTACAGATGTTCTGATACAGCTCACACAGGGAAGAAGCCAAGGAACCAAGTCCTCAATCTGCCAGAAGCCTCAAATCACAGCTTGGCCACTGACACAGCTTTGTGATTTCAAAATCCTATTTATCCCCATGGGTTTCTATTTATACCTCAAATTTTGAAATATATGAACTGACAGACTAACTGAAAGTGACTTTGGCAGTTTCACAAGAAAATAAATGGGTAAAATTTATTGAAAAATTGTCAAGCCTACTGGCCTTGCCTAATCGGGCTGTCGGCCAACAGATGCCACCTGACCTGGTGGTGAGGGCAGGGGGTTACGGAGACTAGCGTTCAGTCAGCACCAGAGGCCACTTGCTCTATCTTGGTGTCCTCACAGCAGGCCCAGCAGGTGCATTTTTCCCATTTCACTTTAAGCGCAGACTCGTTCACCTTCCCAGGGAGTGAGGTGTGACAGATATAAGGCCACACTCAGTCTGCTTAGAGAGCCCTTATTTCCCAGACAGGCTCTCTGAGAAGGCGGAGTCCCCAGGGCAGGCAATGGCAGCTCTTTCCCCTCCTAACTAATTTCTTTTAGAGAGCTCTGACGATCTAGCTCCCAGTTTATGAAGTGATAAACTTTGAGTTTACTGATTTTCTCAGAGATTATTATAAGATCGCTGATAGAAAAACTAAAATCCTGGCTATATGCTTTGCTCTACATTTCCCTTCACACTCCCTTGTAATTATACAATAATTATTATGTTGGTAATTATCTCATTAGTAATTTGGTGGGAGAAAGCGCAATGAAAGAATAATAAAAGGGCATCTCCTTAAAGCTACCAGATACAAACAAATATGGTTGTAATAGCTTTTAAACACTCATTAAAGGAAACGTTTTTCTGCACAGTATTTTGAAGTGTCAACAACTCTCTTAATTGATATGTGTTTCTCTCTAGGTTGTCTACCAGCTCTAAAATCTAGGCTTCTAGGAATTGCTTGCTGGTTGGATGGCTGGATGACTCTAATTTCCAGTCTTTTTTTTTGTTGTCGTTGTTGCAGTTTGGCGGGAGCAGGTCTGAACCTGCCACTTTCGGTACATGGGGCCAACGCCCCACTCACTGAGCCACAGCGCCTCCCAACGCTACCCAGTCTTAACAATCCTGGTTGGTTCTAATCGCTTCTTACCACTTCCTTTGCTTTTTCCTAGTCCAGAAGAGCCCTGCCCTTTATCTGAAGCTAGGGAAACCCCTTATGCTTAAGTCCTTGGTTCTATCTTCTAGTAGTAGACAGTTAGAAATCAGTTGATTATAGGATCATGAAACGTAGAGGTGGTGGTAACTGAAGGATATTTATTCTGTGAGAAAAGAAAGAGGAAGATGGACATGCTAACTTATAAGAATCAGGGAAGCGTACAAAGCAGTTCACACAGTCCACCTGTAACTGTTCTTCAGAGACATTTCTTTGCACACTTTTGCACAAGAATTACAGAGAATAGAATTATGTAGACCTTTAATCTTCTCTCTGGCGAATTATAATATCAGAGGGCTGGACATGGAAAAACCCAGAAAAGCATCTGAGAAAGAGATATTGCCCCCTAACTTAGTGTTCTTGAGGGAGCCCCCAGTGTTAGAAAGGCTAAGAACACAGAGGAAGCCCACCCTGGCTTCTGTTCTACCACCAGTTTACTATCCAGGTGACATTGGGTTGGGTAAGACACCCTCTGTACCCCATTTTCCTGGAAATAGAATAAAGCTTATAGAGTTGAGGTGAGGATTAAATAAGGAGGCTCAGGGAGATAAAGTAATTTGCCCCCAATATTATGGAGCTATAGTAGGAAATGGACATATTACTAAAAGGAATAATAAGAGACTTATAATTTTATTTTTCATTTATTTTTATTTATTTTTGGGGGGACAGAGTCTCAAGCTGTCACCCTGGGTAGAGTGTCGTGGTGTCACAGCTCACAGCAACCTCAAACTCTTGGGCTTAAGCTATTCTCTTCTCTCAGCCTCCCAAGTACTTGGGACTATAGGTGTCCGCTACAACGCCTGGCTATTTTGGGTTGTAGCTGTCATTGTTGTTTGGCGGCCCGGGCTGGACTAGAACCTGCCAGCTCAGGTGTATGTGGCTGGTGCCTTAGTCACTTGAGCCACAGGTGCCAAGTCATTTTTTTGTTTTTGTTTTTGTTTTTTTGCGGTTTTTAGCTGGGGCTGGGTTTGAACCTGCCACCTCCGGCATATGGGGCTGGCGCCCTACTCCTTTGAGCCACAGGCACTGCCCTTTTTTTTTTTTTTTTTTTGAGACAGAGTCTCAAGCTTTCGCCCTGGGTAGAGTGCCATGGCATCATGGCATCATAGCTCACAGCAACCTCAAAGTCTTGGGCTTAAGTGATTCTCCTCCCTCAGCCTCCCAAGGAGCTGGGACTACAAGTGCCTGCCACAATGCCTGGCTATTCTTTTTTGGTTGTAGTTGTCATTGTTGCTTGGCAGGCCTGGGCTGGATTCGAACCTGCCAGCTCCAGTGTATGTAGCTGGCACCCTAGCCGCTGAGTTACAGGAGCCAAGCCAGAAATGATCACTTTTTATTGTTTTGCTTTTAGACTTGAGCTTGGTATTCCCTCCTTTCTCCCACTAAATATGGTAGAACCTCTGTAAATTGACCACCCAAGGGACTGTAACGAACTGGCCCATATACAGAGATGGCCAACATAAGGAACGAGGCCTACTGTACTGATATGTACATGTGGTGCCATGTCTGGATTATAAAAATTAGGTCAACTTAAGCAGATGGTCAGTGCAGGGAAGAGGTCCACTATGGAAGTATCAACTACTGCGTATTCAAAGCACCTGAAGTTATAAGCATGTTCTCCTTTGAGTGAATTCCGCTGGTCTCTTGCTGAGGTTTGTGTTCAGAAGCAAGCATGTGCTAATCTATTCACCAGCCTTTGAATTTGCCTCTTTTTCTTCCTTTCTCATGTTTGAGGTTTTTTTTTTTTTTTTTTTTTTTGTGACAGAGCCTCAAGCTGTCACCCTGGGTAGAGTGCTGTGGCATCACAGCTCACAGCAACCTCCAATTCCTGGGCTCAAGCGAGTCTCTTGCCTTCGGCCTCCCAAGTAGCTAGGACTACAGGCACCCGCCACAACGCCCGGACATTTTTTGGTTGCAGCCATCATTGTTGTTTGGTGGACCCGAGCTGGACACGAACTCGCCAGCTCAGGTGTACGTGGCTGGCACCTTAGCCCATTGAGCCATAGGCGCTGAGCCCATGTTTGAGTTTTGTTAACTAATACAGCTACCTCAAACTATTGGGCTCAAGCAATCCTCTTGCCTCAGTCCCCCGAGAAGCTGGGACTACAAGGGACCCACGACAACCCTCGGCTATTTTTAGAGACAGGGTCTCACTCCTGCTCAGGCTGGTCTCGAACTCCTGAGCTCAGGAGATCCACCTGCCTCGGCCTCCCAGAGTCCTAGGATTACAGAGGTAAGCCACCACACCCAGCCTCTAAAATTACTCTTTTTTGGAAGCCTATGTAAGTTAAGCATTTTGTACTTAAAATCTAGTAATGGATTCTTTTGATAGAGTTTAGAAAGGGTACAGCTAGGAAGGTGGAACTCAGTGTAGGGCTTAGTTGAATGAATTTTACCTGGCACTGAGAGAAATTTGAGGGAATTTATTTTTAGGACTGACTAGTAGCTCACAACTATACAATTCAAATCCTGATACAAATAGTCTGAAATTTAGCCTATAGTCTGGACTTCTATAATATTCTGTGATATATCAAATAAACCCCCCTCCCTTTTTTTTTGAGACAGAATCTCACTTTGTCACCCTCGGTAGAGTGCGATGGCATCATAGCTCACAGCAACCTCCAACTCTTGGGCTCAAGTGATTCTCTTGCCTCAGCCTCCCACGTAGCTGGGGCTACAGGCATCCACCACAATGCCCAGGTCTTGCTCTGGCTCAAGCTGGTCTTAAGACAAGGTCTCGCTCTGGCTCAGGCTAGTCTTGAACTCGTGACATCAGGCAATCCACTCGCCTTGGCCTCCCAGAGTGCTAGGATTATAGGCATGAGCCACTGTGCCTGACCCAATAAAAACCTCTTTTTTTTTTTTTTTGAGACAGAGCCTCAAGCTGTCACCCTGGATAGAGTGCTATGGCATCACAAGTCATAGCAAACTCCAATTCCTGGGCTCAAGCCAGTCTCCTGCCTCTGCTTCCCAAGTAGCTGGGACTACAGGCGCCCACCACAACGCCTGGCCATTTTTTGGTTGCAGCCACCATTGTTGTCTGGCGGGCCCAGGCTGGATTGGAACCTGCCAGCTCAGGTGTATGTGGCTAGTGCCCTAGCCTGTTGAGCCACAGGCGCTGAGCCATTAAAAACCTCTTTTAAAAATTGAAGTATAATAGGGTAGTGCCTGTGGTTCAGTGGGTAGGGTGCTGGCCCCATATATTGAGAGTGGCTGGTTCAAACCCTGCTCCGGCCAAACTGCAACAAAAAATAGCCAGGCGGGAAGTGCCTGTGGCTCAAAGGAGTAGGGTGTCAGCCTCATATGCCAGAGGTGGCGGGTTCAAACCCAGCCCCTGCCAAAACTCCCTCCCTCCCCCCAAAAAATAGCCAGGCATTGTGATGGGTGCCTGTAGCCCCAGCTACTTGGGAGGCTAAGGCTAGAGAATCGCCTAAGCCCAGGAATTGGAGGTTGCTGTGAGCAACCTCGCTATCTACTGAGGGTGATAAAGTAAGACTCTGTTTCTAAAAAAAAAAACAGAAGAAAGAAAGAAAAAGAAAAAAAATTAAGTAAAATATTCATGATAAATTATATCAGAAAAGATATAAAATTATGTTAGACATCAACACTCCAGAAAATATTTTAAAAGATACAAAATTATAGAAACAGATTCATTTCAACTCAATACCCTTTAATGAGCATCAAATGTGTGCAATGGGTTATGAAAATAAATAAGTGGGTGATTTCTACCAAACATTCAAGAAAAAGTAATACCAATATATCATAAACTCTTCCAAAAAATAGAAAGGGAGAGGTCATTTCACAACTCATTCTATAAGGTATTAATTACCCTGATACCAAAACCAGACAAAGACACTAGAGTTCACAGTGAAGGTGGGAGGAGTGCAAGCCTGGAGTCAGGTGCTGGCAGATGGAGATGGAGTCGGGGAGAGAGTAGAGACAAAAGGCTCAGTTCCGTGACCCCAAATGAGAACAATGATAATGATGATGGAGTTGACTGATGATGGCTATAGCAGTGCACACACACGCTGTGTCACTCTGTGCACAGATCTGAAATCCAATTGTTTGTTTTTCTCAAGCTTTCTTCTCTGAAACAGGACCCAGGGCTCGGCGCCTGTGGCTCAACGGGCTAAGGCGCCCACCATGTACACCTGAGCTCGCGGGTTTGAATCCAGCCCGGGCCCGCCAAACAACAATGATGGCTGCAACCAAAAAATGGCCGGGTGCCTGTAGTCCCAGCTACTTGGGAGGCGGAGGCAGGAAACTTGCTTGAGCCCAGGAATTGGAGGCTGCTGTGAGCTGTGATGCGACAGCACTCTATCCAGGGTGACAGCTTGAAGCTCTGTCTCAAAATAAATAAATAAATAAATAAAATCTTGAAAAAAAAAAAATGAAATAGGACCCAGTCTTGAGCTTGCCCTAGAAAGCTCATTGCTATGGATAATAGGAGAGATTGAATTCAGTGTGTGGCTCGTGAATAGGAACTGAGACTTCTGCTCCTGTGGCAACAAGACATAGTCACGTGGCCTTTTCCCTCTCTCTGCTCCCCCTTTTCCTCCCTTAGCTCACACTTCCCTCCCCACTATGCCCTCACTGTTGTTTAATGACAGCTCCCTCCAAATAACACCATCGGTGTACCTGTTATTGACGTGGATGTAGTAGGTTGGTATGACTACTGCAGTTTACATTAACCCTCTGACAAAGCATCAAGTGATGGCAGTGGTGGGATAAACTTTTCCCAATACTTTTGGGCTCAAAATAATGGAATACATTTTGTGTCCGTATTTAGAGCAAACCATTTTTTTTTTAAATTTTTTGAGACATAGCTTCACGTTGTCACCCTCAGTAGAGAGCTATGGCATCATAACTCACAGCAACCTCAAACTCTTGGGCTCAAGTGATCCTCTTACCTCAGCCTCCTAAGAAGCTGGGACTATAGGCACAACTCCTGGCTATTTTTAGAGACAGGGTCTTGCTCTGGCTCAGGTTGATCTTGAACTTGTGAACTCTGCCCACCTCGGCTTCCCAGAGTGCTAGGATTACAAGTGTGAGCCACAGTGCCCTACAGTAAAGCATTTTGCCCTTGGTAATGAAATCTTTATTGAGCACATGATAGCAGAACTAATTCAGAAAAAATGTGCTAAGGATATCAAAAAGTTCTTATCCTGGGAACCACTTTTGTTGGCACAGATTGCTGGAGTCTTGAACAGGCAAAAAGAAATCCCAGCTTGTTGTCCTTATGGGTTTGGGTTCCAGCCCTGCCACTTACCTGATCTATGAGGGAAGGGGGAAGTCCTCACCTTATGGCATTGCTGTGGGGATCAAGGGCAAGGACGTGTTTTTGTGAAGCATGTGGCACAACTGTGCGCCCCGACATCCACTCCTCTCCTATCCGCTAGTCTCAGGACGCTACCTTGATGGGCTGCACAGCTGACAGGTAAAGAATGCAGAATGCTGATGTGAAGGAGGCTTCCTTTGAAATATTAATTGCTTCCCCCAAGACTAGGAATGTTGAAGGACTTTGTTTGCTCAGCTGAATGCTCATAACATAGGCAGGTCACTTTACCTTTCTGAGTCTTCATGTCCTAAACTGCAAAACAGGGATAAAAACTTCTGTCTTGAGGGGTTGGTTAAATTAGGGTAAGCAGGCAAATACATCATTAAAGCTTTTGGCACTCAGTAAGTTTTCATGGATTGTAAATGTAACTTTACATTATACAAAGGTAACTCATAGGACATAATTGCAAAGTGCTTTAGTTTTGTCTCCCACTATCTCTTCAGATTTATTCCATGGGGAAAATTCTTCCCCTACCCTTGCATGAAATTTTGGACGAGTCTCGTAATTTGTACAGTGTATCGGCAAGTCTCACAAACTGGCAAATGTCAATAAATAAAAGTCCTCCAGTCCTTAAAATGTCCAGAGCCGTGTACATGTAGCAGTCAAAATAGTGTATTTAAAGTTTATACTTTTCTCTCTCTAGCTGCTCTAGCGTGCTTCAGAGGAGACGCCTGCATGGGACTCCTACGCCCATCCCTCTCTCTTTCCCTGAGTTGGTGTTCAGAGGCAAGAGACACCAACCCTGGAAAGGGTGGAAGCCAGGGAAAGAGAGTAGGATGGGTGTAGGAGTCCCATGCAGGGAGGTGGGCGGCGCCTGTGGCTCAGTGAGTAGGGCACCGGCCCCATAAGCCAAGGGTGGCAGGTTCAAACCCAGCCCCCGCCAAACTGCAACAAAAAATAGCCAGGTATTGGGCGGCTCCTGTGGCTCAGCGAGTAGGGCACCGGCCCCATATACCGAAGGTGGCGGGTTCAAGCCCGGCCTCAGCCGAACTGCAAAACAAAAAAAAAAATAGCCGGGCGCTGTGGCGGGCGCCTGTAGTCCCAGCTACTCGGGAGGCTGAGACAAGAGAATCGCTTAAGCCCAAGAGCTGGAGGTCGCTGTGAGCAGTGTGACGCCACGGCACTCTACCCAGGGCGATAAACTGAGACTCTGTCTCTACACACACACACACACAAAATCTTAGTTTTAAGTATAGAAATGCAATGTCGAATATCTTCTCATCACATTTCACGGTGCTTTCCAGGGTAACAAGCCCAGAGTAAGAAGCACAATTTCAACAAACATTCGCATTTGACGTCCCAATCAGGTTACTTTCCTTGCTATTTGCCACCTTTCTTTGCCACCTATTATTGTTTCTTTTCTCCTCAAGCTGCCTCATCCACCTGCCCAAATTTTCCATATACTCCAGAGACAGTAATTATCCTCAGTGTTGACAAATGGGAAAACACTTCTATTTTCCTCAGTATACAGCAAAATCTGAACTTCTCAGCTCTCTGCTCTTGATGGAAAACCAAGACATGGCTGACTGGAACTCTCTGTGTAGAAGCTAAGCTCATGGATTCCTTTTTTTTTTTTTTGAGACAGAGTTTCACTTTGTTGCTCTCAGTAGAGTGCAGTGGTGTCATAGCTCACAGCAACCTCAAACTCCTGGGCTCAAGCCATTCTCTTGCCTCAGCCTCCCAAGTGGCTGGGATTATAGGCACCCGCTCAGGCTCAGGCTCTCCTCCGGCCTCAGCCTCCCGGAGTCCTGGGATTACAGGTGTGAGGCACCATGCCCAGCCTAAGCTCAGGGCTTCTGCCACTCATTGCTTTTGTGACTTTGGGCAAGGTATCTCTCAGTGCCTCTGTTTCCTCTGCTGGAAGAAGAGATACGGATGATATCACTCCTACTTCACAGAGTTGTATATATGAGTTAATGTACATGAGGTGCTCACCATTTGGACTGGCTGTTGTGAATATAATGTACAGTCCTTAGTAGACCAGGGAGAAACTTCCAGATCTTATGGCCTCTTAGAGTCTCAATTGTGTCTCCCCCCAACCCTTACCCAAATTCATATGTTGAAGTCCTTTATTTATGTTGTGGTCCTAACCTCCAGTACCTCAGAATGTGACTGTAATTGAATTTAGGGTCTTTAAGAGGTAATTCATGTCAACTGAGGACACGTGAGTAGTCCCTGATCCCATGTGCTTGTTGTCCTTATAAGAGATTAGGGCCAGGCAAGATGCTCAGGCCTATAATCTCAGCACTTTGAGAGACTGAGGCAGCCAGAGCACTTGAGCTCAGGAGTTCGAGACCAGCATGAGCAAGAGCGAGCCCTCATCTCTATTAAAAATAGAGAAATTAGCCAGGCACTGGGGCACCTATAGGCCCAGGTACTCAGAGGCCAAGGCAGAAAGATCTCTTGAGCCCAAGGGTTTGAGGTGAGACTCTGCCTGAAGAAGGAGAAGCAGAGTAAGAAGAGGTTAGGACAGGCACACACGGAGGAAAGGGGCGGTTACAGAGGGAGAAGAAGTCATCTGCAAGGCAAGGAGAGAGGCCCTTAAGAGCAACCAATTCTCATAATACCTTGACCTTGGACTTCTAGACTCCAGAATTGTGAAAAATAAATTTCTGGTTTTGTTTTTTTTTTTGTAAAGACAGAGTCTCACTTTGTCGCCCTTGGTAGAGTGCCATGGTGTCACACAGCTCACAGCAACCTCCAACTCCTGGGCTTAAGTGATTCTGTTGCCTCAGCCTCCCAGGTAGCTGGGACTCCAGGCGCCGGCCACAACGCCTGGCTATAAATTTCTGTTTTTTAAGGTACGCAGTCCGTGGTACTAATGTTTTGGTGCCCTAGTAAGCTAATACACTGCCTAACCTCAAGCTGTGTCTTTGAAACTGCCTCCAGCTTTGAATTCTTCGTCCCTGAACCCTTCTGATTCTCCTGTCTTTCTAGGTCAGTGTTTTTCAACCTTTTTTATCTAACAGCACACTTGAACCTATTGTTAAACTTCCAAGGCACATACTTAAATTATTTTGATTAAAAAAAGAAAGTAAAAAAAAAAAAAAGAAAAATACATTTACTGTGTTTGGAACTTCTTTTGAAACTAATTTAATGGCTCAGCGCCTGTGGCTCAATGGGCTAAGGCGCTACCCACGTATACCTGAGCTGGCGGGTTCGAATCCAGCCCGGGCTGCCAAACAACAATGACGGCTAAAACCAAAAAAAAAAAAACAATGGCTGGGCATTGTGGCGGGCACCTGTAGTCCCAGCTACTTGGGAGGTGGAGGCAGGAGACTTGCTTGAGCCCAGGAATTGGAGGTTGCTGTGAGCTGTGATGCTACAGCACTCTCTCCAGGGTGACAGCTTGAGGCTCTGTCTCAAAAAAAAAGGAAAAGAAAAGAAACTAATTTAATGAATGATCTTTAGAAATTTTTGCAGTAGGGTGGTGCCTGTAGTTCAAGTGGCTATGGTGCCAGCCACACACACCAGAGCTGTTGGGTTCAAATCCGTCCTAGGCCTGCCAAACAATGACAACTGCAACCTAAAAACGGCTGGGCACTGTGGCAGGCTGCAGTCCCAGCTGCTTGGGAGGTTGAGGCAAGAGAATCACTTAAGCCCAGAAGTTTGAGGTTGCTGTGAGCTGTGATGGCACAGCACTCTACCCAGGGCTGTAGCTTGAGGCTGTCTCAAAAAAGAAAAAAAAGAAAAGAAAAGAAATGTTTTCAGTGCATCTGAGATCCTCTCACAGCACACCAGTTGAAAATCACCGCTCCAGACACTCCTCAGTCTGTCTCGGGCACAGGCACGCACAGAAGAGAGAGGGGGCACGGGAAGGTACAGAAGAGGGCTGCCTCTGCCATTTTCTCTGAAAGTAAGCATTCTCCAGGATTGTTCGTTCTTTTCTTTTCTTTCTTTCTTTCCTTCCTTCCTTCCTTCCTCTCTCTTTCTTTCCTTCCCTCTCTCTCCCCTCCCTCCCTCTCTCCCTCCCTTCCTCTCTTTCTTTCAAGCTAAGGTCTTACCATCATGCCCAGGTTGACCTTGAACTCTTGTGCTGGTGCAGTCCTCCCCTGAGGAGGTGGGACTACAAGTGTGGGCCTCCATCTCTAGCTTTTACCCCCAGATTCTTCCTCAGCACTCTCCTCTCTCTATTTTCTTAGGGGGTGATGACCCCTTTAAGCGGCTCCAAATGCCACCTTGAGGCCAAAGAGTTCCAAATCTATAGCTCTAGTTTCAATCCCCTTGAGAGCTATCTGCACAGACTTCACATGCCTGCTAGACATTGTCACTTATCATTGCCTTAGTGACCCAACCTATGAAATACTCAACCATTGCTCATTCCCTTCTCAGCAGCCCCGTGCCCCTGAGCCCTTTAACTTCTTTTCCACAAAGTTTCCCTTCCTTGTCATTCTTTCCCCGTTCCCAGGCCCTACACAAATCCAAGACTCATCATCTCTTCCCTAAATAATTTTGCAATTGCTTCCTAATTATATTTCTTACCTTTGGTTTCATATCTCCCCTTTACAAGGAATTTTTCCCCCTAACACACAAATAATATATATATTTTTTGTAGAGACAGAGTCTCACTTATCGCCCTTGGTAGAGTGCCGTGGCGTCACACAGCTCACAGCAACCTCCAACTCCTGGGCTTAGGCGATTCTCTTGCCTCAGCCTCCAGAGTAGCTGAGACTACAGGCGCCCGCCACAACGCCTGGCTATTTTTCTGTTTTGCAGTTCAGCTGAGGCTGGGTTTGAACCCGCCACCTTCGGTATATGGGGCTGGCGCCCTACTTGCTGAGCCACAGGCGCCGCCCAAACACAAATAATATATTCTTCTTGATATATCTTATCAGCACTCTGTTGCCTAATTTAACAAATAAAGCCCAAAACTATTTCCATTGGCATTCATGATTTTGCATGATCTGTTAAACAGCCCTCTTTTTTAGTCTAAGAGGATATTAAAAAAAAAACTGACTTCTACCAAACCACCCAGGACACTACACGGCTACCATATGAGACCGTTTTGGAGTTAGGGCAGGCTGTTGATTTTGCAAACAGCAATCATTTGTACTCTGTAAATGTATTTCCCTGTCTTCTGTAGATTACAGGACTTCCCTTCAAAGTAGATCCCATGTGGTAAATGAAACAATGGAGAACTCTGATATTTTGTGTAAGTACTATTTTTAACCTCACAGATCCTTATCTCATCTTATCTAGATTAATCTGTAGAGCTGAGGATAATCATTTGGGGGCATGCATCCTTCATTTGCCTTAGCCCTATTTCTGTGTCACCCATTGTTTCTAATGGCCAATGCCCAGTGCCACTCCTTGGAAAACGTCAAGAATGCAAGATTCGAGTCCATTGCAATCAAATGAATTTTAGGGGGGAGGGAAGGCAGTTAATAACACTCACATAATTCTTAAAATTCTTGCATGGAAAATCCTTAGCAGTAATGGAAATGAAATGGAATCACACTTTTAATTTTGTTCCTAGGGGTTCCCAGACCCACAGGTTTACCATTGCTGATGTCCAGAAGTCACAGAAATTCTGAACATTTTTTTTACCATAAAGTTCATGTGCAATGCACCCTGTACAGGGAAGGAAGGCCTGACCCCATGGTGCCTATCTGGAGAAAGGAAAATTTATGATAAGTCCTCAGCATACAGAGCAAGGCATTGATTAGATAAAAGAGAAATAACAAACAAACAAAAACAAGACATGTTTCTGTTATGTTTCCTGTCTTCTTAAGCATCTACCTAAATCTTTGTCAACACATCCTAAGAACATTTTGTTTTACTTTCTAATTACTTGCTTTAAACTTTCAAACTATTTTGGTGTCACTCTTTAATGTGGGCAGTGAAAAGATTTTTTTTTTTAAGTCTTCTTTGGGGATCATTAAATATAGCTTTTAATCTGTTTGATTTGATTTTTATTTTAGTAATACCCAGAGGAATATTCACGTATGAATAAGCCTGAAATAATAAAGCCTGGAATAATTATATTTTTGAGAAATAGGTCAACTCACAGCTACTATTAAAAAGGAACATCTTGTAGCAATAGTTCTTTCTGAATGTTCTTCATCAAAACTATGGATATGTCACCCAGTCCATGTGTTTTTTTAAACTTGATGTTAATGTTTGGAAATGTAGAAATGTAGTTATTTGGCAATTTTTGAAGAATAATGACTTTCAGGTTAAACTATGTGGGGAGTTTGGGGCCAAAAATTCTATTATTAAGATTAATTCAGTTTTGCTTGATTTTAGAAAAAGCCATACAAGCTTTTCCCAAATTATGAACACTTGAGTAAGGAACTTGGGTGCGGAAATTCGCGGGGTAGGCCAGCTTCTCCCTTCCTGCCCACCGGGTTTTACCTGCGACTGAAGGGTCATGAGATGATGCTGCCACCTGGCGGTCAACATAGGTAACTAACACCTACCCCCCTCCCCCAGCAATTTTTTTAGGAGGCATCCCCACACCTGCTTCAGTACAGTTTAGTTCAATAAAACTTTAATGATCTCACACGAGGGCCAGGGACTGTAATCATCACTCAGAGGACAGACAAGTTGCTATCTATTTTTCCTTTGCGTTTTTGCCACTTTCAATTCAGTTTATTTAATCTTTTGCACAGAAGTGTTTTATTTGGGCTCAAATTCCCTCTGAAACCTTCCTATTCTCCTATCTCCTCTAGACTCTTGCTCAGCTCCCTTAGAAATGATATTTTCCCTTCTCCTTCTTTCTCAGGTTTCATTTGTGCGCCAGTAATGACACTGATCATAATTTGAAAGCAAAAGTTGTTATGCTGTTAGACATTCCCCCCTCAAATTTAATGATTTTTACATAAACTTCAAAAGAACTTAAAAAGGGTCCAGTGATCTACAAAAGACTCTTTTTGTCGCCTTATCTAATTGTGTGTCCACATTGCTTTACACACTTCTCCTGGAGCATTGACATTGAGGAAAAGGATTCATTCCCGTTCTCATCCATTTTCAATTTTCTAGAAACAATAAATGTTGTCTTTTGTTGTTTTTCTTGTAAGTAGAAGCCACTTCAACTCATTGTGGGTTAAATTGACTTTCTTAAGAATATCTGTGACTATAATCATTATTAATAAAATCATTTTTAGGGAAAATTTATTCTGACTTCAAACAAGTAGCTTTGAAGTTTTTGAAATGCAGCCCACTTCAACATAAGAATTGTCGGCAATTGCAAAACAGATAAATTTTAGGTTATTTTGTTTGTAATAGAAAAGGATTTGTTACTTCACAAAATAATTTATCCTGGAGTTTCTAAATAACATGATTGTCTCAGTGCATTTAAATTGTGATTCCATTGTAAAGCATTTGGAAACAGAGGTAGTTATAAATCCAGTGGGTGTAAACACAGAGCCAAGAACCATCAAAGAATTTGGAAGAATTACACACATCTGAAATAGCCTTACTTGCAATCAAAACAATTGTAAAGACAATTACATTAAGAAATACGCAACCTTTAAGTAAATTCCTAGAATTCTTGGTGGAGTTGCTAAATGAAAGAGTATGTATACGTGTAATTTTAATAGATACAGTGGTGCCAAATGTCCCTCCTTAGAGATTAAATTAATTAAATTTCTACTGTTTATTTTGTAATCTCCAAGTACACCGTTATTTTTGTTCCATACAGTATTTGTTAGATTTATCCAGACATTTATAGCTTCATCTGTTCTTCTTTCCTTCATAAATACTGGCCCCACATGCGGAATCATTTTCCATTTATTTATTTATTTATTTATTTACACAGAGTCTCACTCTGTCACCCTAGGTGGAGTGCCATGGCATCATCATAGCTCACAGCAACCCCAAATTCTTGGGCTCAAGCAATTCTTCTACCTCAGCTTCTCCAGTAGCTGGGGCTATAGGTGCCTGCCACCAGCCAAGCTAGTTTTTCTTTTTTTTTTTTTTTTGAGACAGAGCCTCAAGCTGTCATTCTGGATAGAAGAGCAGTGCATCAAACACAAACCTACTGCACCCTCCTGACCACAAGTGTTGTTGATTGGATATTCGTTTGCGAGTGTGTGTGTGCGCGTGCGCGCGCGCTACACTGGGGGCCACATGAGCATGGTGATATGATTATGGGACACACCGAATTGAGAAAAGGGATTTGGGGGGATAATTGGTGCACAGAGATTCCTGAGATGTGGTGTGGGTGGCAGAAGAGATGGGGACAAGGGCTTGTGGGAGGACTGAGCTTTTCCACCAGAGGCTACACTGTCTCTGCAGAGCAAAGGAGAGCGCTGAGGCATCAGCTCTGAGCAGCCTTTGGTTTAGTGACGGGAAGTTGGGATCGCCCCTACACATTTGTTACTCCGTGTGTGGAAGAAGCAGGGCCTGAGGCTGTTAGCTGAGAGGAGGTGATGACTGAGAGGAGCGGACGCTGCGGAGAGAGACATTCTGAAATAGGAGCCAACTCCTTAACATTTCTTTCTTTTTTTTTGAGACAGAGCCTCAAGCTGTCACCCTAGGTAGAGTGCTGTGGCACCACAGCAACCTCCAATTCCTGGGCTCAAGCGAGTCTCCTGCCTCTGCCTCCCAAGTAGCTGGGACTACAGGCGCCCGCCTCAACGCCCAGCTATTTATTGTTGTTTGGTGGGCCCGAGCTGGATTTGAACCCGCCAGCTCAGGTGTACGTGGCTGGCGCCTTAGCCCCTTGAGCCACAGGCGCCGAGCCTTTTTTTTTTTTTTTCCCAACTCCTTACATTTCTAAAAACCACTTAAATTCTGGAGTTGATTGAAAATAAGTAAACGAATTGTATTTTGAGCATTCTGTGACCCAAAAGGATTTTGAATGGCTTCGTGTTATGCGTGAGAAATGAAGATATTTCTGGCATTATTATTATCGTCATTACTATTATTTGAGACAGGGTCTCACTCTAGCATACAGGGCCTATTTCACTGTAACCTCAAACTCCTGGTTCCAGTGATCCTCCTGTCTCAGTCTCTCAAGTAGCTGGGACTATGAGCATCAGGCACCGTGCCTGGTTACTATTTTTAGTAGAGACAAGGTCTTGCTCTGGCTCAGGGTGGTCTTGAACTCCTGAGCTCAAGCAATCCACCAGAGTAGTGAGATTACAGGCCTGAGTGCCTGTACCCCGCCTCTGTCATTATTTTAATTCTTAGTATTTCTCCTAATCACTTAACACATTTGATTGTGCCCCAGAACAGCCATTGGAGACATTTTATATTTATTTTTCTGAGATTTGGTCTGGGGAAATTGTATATAAAGTTTAGGTGACTTTAAGGCTGAAACAGTTTTCTAATTTCTGGTTTTCTCGATCACTCTTATTTGATTTTCAAATTTTATTTTGAATCACTTAATGGTTCAAAGCTATAGAGTCTGCTCGCCTGGCTTCTCTGCATATCAGTTATGTGAAATTCAGCAAGAATTTTAATATCTTTACAGTTTCTTCACCTGTAACACAGGTAGAATAATAATATTTACTTCATGAAGGCATCGTAAGGATCAAATTAGGTGATCTACAAGGTGGGACGATTAAGTTCGTGAACTGAGCCTAGAACAAGTGCTACATATCTCACTGATATTCGCTGCTGAATATCACCACGGTCAGCTCCGAGGCCCTCCCCTGGGGAAGCTGTGCACCTGCCAGTACTTTGTCCACCCTTCAAAGCAACTTTTCTAGGATGAGTTAAAGAAGCGAATTGTCAGGCTTTGTCTGACAAGCACTCTGATGGCCATTCCAGAAAAAGAATTCCAATCCCTCGATTTTAGCTGCTGTTCTGGGTATGATCTCTTTGCTAGAGCAGGTTAACTCAGACCGGAGCTGTGGGTCGCAGCTATTGGTCTGTGAAATAAGTTCTTTCAAGAGCTCTCCCTATTTCCATAGGATGAAATATAGGGTGTGTCACTGTCTTACCAGAACCATGCCAGCCTCCCATTCTCATTTATTCCTGTGTCATTTCAGGTTTGTTTTCAGGAAGGACTGCAAGTAGTGGGCAGCGGCCAGCTAGTTCCATGTGCGGAGAACATGGATCTCAAAACTATGATGGGCTTTTTGGCTAAAGTCTGTGCTTACTATTTTGTTGGCTGCTAAAATGATAAAGCCTGTCATCAGCAACGCTATAAGACAAAGAGTTTTGTTTTTTTCTTCTTTTAAGAGACAGAGTGTTGGCGACCATCAGGCCCTCCCTAAAAAAGGTCACAATAAAGCCAATAAATACAGCCACGACATTCAAGCCTCACCACACCGCCGCCCCAGCCAGTGCAAGACTCCAGCTATACCCCGCCCTCTTTACCTTCCCACG